>OX377618.1:248296166-248564523 GCA_947397865.1 Polietes domitor | reverse complement strand
GGTATCCCCATCCAAAACGTTTTTTTATACACTCCACCTCCAGGATGAAATATCGACCTAAGACCCTATAAAGTATATATATTCTTGATCGTCATAAAATTCTAAGACGATCTAGCCATGTCCGTCCGTCCGTCTGTTGAAAGCACGCTAGCATCTAAACGAAAGCAGCTAGAATGTTAAAGTTTTCCATAAATGTGTCTTATAGTCGTAGATCGGTTGGGATTGAAACGGGGCGAAATCGGACCAAAGGGAAAAATTTTTCCCTCACAAGGACTAAAAATACCCATAATAATCCCTAATATTTTAGCGTATTTAAGCATGTTTTTTGAATATGTCTGTTTATATTTGCTTGATATTTGGTACGCGCATTCCCCTTATAGCAAAAACGGGCACCATAAAGTGATTCTTATTTGTAGGGGGTGAATTGGGGCAAAAAAGGGATAAAAATGGTACATATTAAACGACAACAGCTAGAAACATTCGAAATTCGGTGTGTACATTCCTCTAATTGAGTAGATACATAATATAAAAGTATTTTTTCCAAATTCGTACTTTTAAGGGGTAAAATGGGAATAGAAGGATAAAAATGGTACCAACCAAACGCCTGTACCTAGAATAATGAAATTCGGTGTATACATTCCTCTGATTGCATAGACAAGTAAAATACACGGATTTTTCAAAATTCGTACTTTTTGGGGTTAAAATGAAAAAAGGGATAAAAATAGTACCAATCAAATGACCGCGGCTAGAGTCATGTAATTCGGAGTACACATTCCTCCGACTGTGTAGACACGGAAAATAAACTGATTTTTTTCGTACTTTTTGGGACCAAAATAGAAAAAGGGGATAAAAATAGTACCAACCAAATGATCGCAGCTAGAGTCATGAAATTCGTAGTATACATTCCTTTGACTACGAAGACATGAGAAATAAAAGGTTTTTTCCAAATTCGTACTTTCAAGGGATACAATGGGTACGGAGGGATAAAAATAGTACCAACTAAACGATTAGAGCTAGAATGATGAAATTCTAATTGCGTAGAAACGTCAAGAGGGTAATACTTTTGGTAATACTTTTCGTGCCGAACTTTACTCCGTTTTTACTTGTTTTTCCTTAAGGATTTTTTTGAAAAATCCTTCCTGTGTTGCATTTACACTGTCAGAGGATCATTCATATTTTCATGATTTCAACCTCAGTACTTTGGTTGGTACCGTTTCCATCCCTCTATTCCCATTTTACCCCATTGAGTACGAATTTTGAAAAATCCTTTGTTTTACATATATATATAAATAGGGCAATGTACACGCCGAATTTAATGTTTCTAGCGTTCCGTTTTTATTCCTTTTCACTCCCTAAAATTATGAATGACTTTATAGAGGAATGCACATACCAAATATCAAGTAAAGGCTTACACACTCTAAATATTAAGGGTTATTGGGGATTTTCTGTTCGTATTAGGGAAAATTATTTCCCTGTGCTCAGATTTCGACCATCTGCTATTCCAACGGTTATACAACTTTTTGAATTTCAGAAGTGTGTCCATTTAGGCCTCCAAAAAAGAATATGAAAATTATTTTTTGTTTAAATCACAATTTTGGGATTTTCTCCCGTTTTAGAAATTATAAGGATTTTTTGGGGGATTTGTTTTTCCCCGTTTTAGAAATTGAAACTAATTATATTTTTCATATTTAAAAAAAATGCTACTTGTCATTCATAAAAGGACTCGACAAGAACTCATCGCTTCGCCTGTAATTTCGAGCAATATCTGTTGTTAAATGGGTTCAATGATTCATCACCATAATTCGGTCACCTTGTGAATAGTCAGTCCTTAGTCCCTTAATACCTGCTGCAACATTGAGCCGCTTAGCCAACTTGATAGTCATAAATATAATTGGATTTGAACTCGAATGACAATGACAGTTTGCCAAATAACAGCAGCTGTAGCAGGAGCTGGGGCAAAGACAATTGGGTTATCTTGATCTCCTACTTACAACTGGCACTAAGACTGCCACTCTTGTACCGAGGTGTCTACCTCTATTCCTCCTTCTCCTTCTATATTTTTCTCTTTTTGTACTTCTGTGTTCTTATGCGATAACAACAAAAAACACTAGTTTCTTATTTGATAAATTAATCTAGCCTAATTCCCTAAATGCTCATTGTATTGGAAGCTTAAGCGTGTGCGTACCTTGAAACATTTACTCGCTCGTACTGAGCACAGAACCTGTGGATGGAAGGATGAAAGGAAGGAAGGTTAAAGGTGACTTTTGTCGCCACAACAAATAACAACAGCCATAAACAAAGTTCGACATTGATTGTGATTCCATTTGGGATATAATAAATGAATTTCTTTCGCTCGTTCGTCCATTCAGTCGTTCGTTCGTTTATTTCGTTTCGGTTTCAGCATTAAGTGCGTATTATCGGTTTATTTCAGTTGTTGATGATTGTTTCAACTTTTTTCTTCTTTCGGGTTTTTATGGCACTCCCTCGCTCTCTCTCTCTCTTGCAAAGCCTAAAAATAGGCAACACTTTAAGTTTCATATATCGAAAGGCCTAAAATCAGACATCATTTCAGCTCTTCAAGAGTCATGCCTAACAATAGGCCATATTTTAAGTTTGAAAATGAAAGCCTACAAGTATGCAGGCAGCATCTTTTCGTTTTTCGTTCTCTGTTGGTTTATTAATATTTTTTAATCAAATCAATTTAGTTGAATGACAAAATTCATTTTCATTTTCTAAATGGCACAACGGAGACTCTTGGCATTCTCGTGCAAATATAAAAAGTTTTTTTTTCTCGTTTTGTTTAATATAAAGTAAAGTAAAGTTGGATTTTTTTCTACTTCGGAAAAACAAATCAATATTTTGTACTATAAAATGAAGAGTATAAATGTATAGTATACTATACTATTATATATGTATATACATACACATACAGTAGATGATAGATGAATAAGTTCATAGCATGACGTTTTTGATTTTATTTTTCTTCAGTCACCAGCCCAGTTTGGTTCTTTCTAACTGAAAACAATGTTAAAGGTGATTAAAAACTTTTGAGATCTATCAGCTGCCTAGTTGACGACGCCAAACAGACCTATTGGGTATCATTTACCTCTATTATCTTAAATAATTGTAATGATTAGGATATTCGTGGGACAAACTTTTGGAAAACTCCACAGCTATATGTTATTCAGTGTAGTTGCAAATCATTCTATGGAAATAATTCTTATCTGTAGAAAACATTTGCAAATTTGCATCTGCATGAAAAAAATACAAGTTACAAATGTTGTTGCCTTTTGAAAAAGTGAGACCTTTTTTCGAAGTTTTATAATTTTTGATTGAAGTATTTTACTTGTATATAGAATATATTATATAGAAATATTATATAGTAAAACCAAAGCAAGAATTGTGTGTCAGGGACCTAAAAATATATAAATAAAATATTATATGTCTTATGACATTACAAAATTATTTTATGGCTATTTTTTTAAATTAAAATTTTAATATTTGTAATATAATATATGTAATATGTTGGAGTAAACGAGTTTTTTACTTTACACATAGTAACAGTGGTTTGGCAACAATTGCCAAAGGCAATGAAAAAAATCGTTATATTTCTGACACGAAAAATCCATAAAAATTAGAAATAGCAGAAAAGTATGTAAATATCATGTGGTATTTTTCCATGCTTTATAAAGAGAGATTTTTTTGAGGTTAGGATTTTCATGCATTAGTATTTGACAGATCACGTGGGATTTCAGACATGGTGTCAAAGAGAAAGATGCTCAGTATGCTTTGACATTTCATCATGAATCGTCTTACAAACGAACAACGCTTGCAAATTATTGAATTTTATTATCAAAATGCGTGCTCTGTTAAGAAAGTTCATTGCGCGCTTCCATTTTATGGTCAGTTTAATCGACCCACTGAAGCGGCTATTCGGGCTATTGTGACTAAATTTCGCACCAAATTTACATTGTTGGACATAAAACCACCAACACGCTTACGTAGAGTGCGAACTGAAGAAAATATCGCAGCTGTATCGGCCAGTGTTAATGATGACCACCAATTTTCGATTCGTCGCCGTTCGCACCAATTGGGTCTCTGTTACTCAAAAACGTGGAAATGCCAAAATTGGACTAAGCGGATGGACCACCTAAGACGCAGCCGCGGTCAACATTTAAATGAAATTATCTTCAAAAAGTAAATGTCATGGACCAATCTAACGTTTCAAATAAAGAACCGATGAGATTTTGCAAATTTTATGCGTTTTTTTAAAAAAAAAAGTTATCAAGCTCTTAAAAAATCACCCTATATAAGGTTACTTTCTATATATGTTTGTGTGCCACAAAATTTGAAATCAATTTTTGAAAGCTTTTTTCTCAACCAATTTTGCTCAAATTTTGCACACTTAATCATTTTCGATGACAATACAAGGAAATGGAAAAATTTGACCAATTGGACAAAGGGGCGTGGCACCTCCCATACGAAGTTAAAACCTATTATTGAATATTGTCAGTTCTATGACACCTAGAATGCTGAAATTTTGTATAAGTGCATCTAGCATCAATTCGCATAGTTGTGCCAAAAATGGGCGGTATTGGAAAAGTGGGCGTGGCATCTCCCATACGAAGTTAAAACCTATTATTGAATATTGTCAGTTCTGTGACACCTAGAGTGCTGAAATTTTGTGTAAGTGCATCTAGCATCAATTCGCATAGTTGTGCCAAAAAGGGGCGGCATTGGAAAAGTGGGCGTGGAACCTCCCATACGAAGTTAAAACCTATTATTGAATATTGTCAGTTCTATGACACCTAGAGTGCTGAAATTTTGTGTAAGTGCATCTAGCATCAATTCGCATAGTTGTGCCAAAAATGGGCGGTATTGGAAAAGTGGGCGTGGAACCTCCCATACGAAGTTAAAACCTATTATTGAATATTGTCAGTTCTATGACACCTAGAGTGCTGAAATTTTGTGTAAGTGCATCTAGCATCAATTCGCATAGTTGTGCCAAAAATGGGCGGTATTGGAAAAGTGGGCGTGGCATCTCCCATACGAAGTTAAAACCTATTATTGAATATTGTCAGTTCTATGACACCTAGAGTGCTGAAATTTTGTGTAAGTGCATCTAGCATCAATTCGCATAGTTGTGCCAAAAAGGGGCGGTATTGGAAAAGTGGGCGTGGCACCTCCCATACGAAGTTAAAACCTATTATTGAATATTGTCAGTTCTATGACACCTAGAGTGCTGAAATTTTGTGTAAGTGCATCTAGCATCAATTCGCATAGTTGTGCCAAAAAGGGGCGGTATTGGAAAAGTGGGCGTGGCACCTCCCATACGAAGTTAAAACCTATTATTGAATATTGTCAGTTCTACGACACCTAGAGTGCTGAAATTTTGTGTAAGTGCATCTAGCATCAATTCGCATAGTTGTGCCAAAAATGGGCGGTATTGGAAAAGTGGGCGTGGCACCTCCCATACGAAGTTAAAACCTATTATTGAATATAGTCAGTTCTATGACACCTAGAGTGCTGTAATTTTGTGTAAGTGCATCTACCATCAATGTGCGTAGTTCTGCCAAAAATGGGCGGTATTGGAATAGTGGGCGTACCACCTCCCATACGAAGTTAAAACATATTATCGAATAGTGTCAGTTCTATGACACGTATAGTGCTCAAATTTTGTGTAAGTGCATCTAGCATCAATGCGCGTAGTTGCGCCTAAAATGGGCGGTAATGCAAAAGTGGGCGTGGCACCTCCCATATGAAGTTAAAACCAAAATTACACCTACTGTAATTTTGTGTAAGTTCATCTAGCAATTATTTCTCTACATAACTTTTACATACATTCTTCAAATAGGCATTGTTTTTCTTTATAAGAATGCTTGCTACTAAATATATCGTTACTCTAATATAAACAAGTATAAACGGCGTTATATTGAAAAATATGCTTAAATACTCTAAAATATTAGGGGTTATTATGGGTATTTTTAGTCCTTGTGAGGGAATTTTTTTTCCCTTTTTGTCGATTTCGCCCAGTTTCAATCCCAACCGATCTACGACTATAAGACGCATTTGTGGAAAATTTTGACGTCCTAGCTCCTTTCGTTTAGATGCTAGCGTGCTTTCAAAAGATGGACAAACGGACATGGCTAGATTATCTTGGTATTTTATCACGATCAAGAATATATATACTTTATAGGATCTCAGGTCGATATTTCAAGGTGTTACAAACGGAATGACAAAGTTAGTATACCCACATCCTGGAGGTGGAGGGTATAAAAAGATGAAAATGCAAAAGAGTAGCTTCTAAAGAATTACAAATGAATCCAGCAAACAAAGGGAAAAATTTTTCCCTCACAAGGACTAAAAATACCCATAATAATCCCTAATATTTTAGCGTATTTAAGCATGTTTTTTGAATATGTCTGTTTATATTTGCTTGATATTTGGTATGCGCATTCCCCTTATAGCAAAAACGAGCACCATAAAGTGATTCTTATTTGTAGGGGGTGAAATGGGGCAAAAAAGGGATAAAAATGGTACATATTAAACGACAACAGCTAGAAACACGAAATTCAGTATGTACATTCCTCTAATTGAGTAGATACATAATAAAAAAGATTTTTTTCCAAATTCGTACTTTTAAGGGGTAAAACGGAAATAGAAGGATAAAAATGGTACCAACCAAACGGATGTACCTAGAATAATGAAATTCAGTGTATACATTCCTCTGATTGCATAGACAAGTAAAATACACGGATTTTTTAAAATTCGTACTTTTTGGGGTTAAACTGAAAAATGGAGATAAAAATAGTGCCAATCAAATGACCGTAGCTAGAGTCATGAAATTCGGAGTATACATTCCTCTGACTGTGTAGACATGGAAAATAAACTGATTTTTTCGAAATTCGTACTTTTTGGGGCCAAAATAGAAAAAGGGGATAAAAATAGTACCAACCAAATGACCGCAGCTAGAGTCATGAAATTCGGAGTATACATTCCTTTGACTGCGTAGACACGGAATATAGACGCATTTTTCGAAATTAATACTTTCAAGACATAGACACGCAAAATAAAAAGTTTTTTCCAAATTCGTACTTTTTCTTGTTATAAAATTATTTTTTTAATATTTGCATTTGTTTTGGTTTGGCTATATTAAAAAACATGTATATTTTCCTGTAATACTACTGCACTTCTACGAAAACCGACAACCTCTGTGGAATGCAATCCATGGTGGAGGGTATAAAAAGTTCGACCCGGCCGAACTTAACGCCGTTTTTACTTGTTTTTTCTAAAACTGGTTTGTGCTGGTTGTTAACATCAATTTATTATAATTAATTTTTTAGTAAGCAATAGTCTATAAGGAATTGTACTTCCATAGACTGAATAAATGAATATGTTACCATTTGTCTAAATCAAAAGAACCTTCTGAACAGATGTCTCTAAGCAAATGTAATATTGTAATACAATTTTGTATTTTTTATAATTCTGGAGTCTTAATTTTTGAAATGGAGATGTTTATGTCTTTGAATGTATCACATTTAAAATAAAATAAAACTTGTCTGTGTCCCACTGCACTTGTGACATTTCTCAGTCGGATTTGATGGAGACATGGCACAAAATGTGTTTGGGATTTTATGAATACGTAAAATATGTACTTTAAAATGCGTGTCATAAATAATTGAAAATTGTTATGACAAAATTAATCCAATTACACTCTGTAACACTAATTTGTTATGGTTATCAAACCTGAAATTATTCAAATTTAGTTTAGAATGGAAATGTAGTGAGTGACCTTATATTTATTTCGCCCACTGTTCACAATAATCCAATTGTAGGTACATACATATGTATGCGATACGATTGTACAGACATATACATTTAGCAATTTTTGTTTAGTATATACATATATACATACTATTTGCAGTATATATGTAAGTACAACATACATTTCTACGTAAATATATATGTATGTATGTCTGTATGTAGAGATGGCTGTTGTATGCATGTACCATCGTTATAATACTAACACAAATATAAAATGTGAAATGTGAAACAGCATCAAACTTCGTAACATTTGTGTGTGTGTGAGTGTGAGTTTGTGTGCGTGTAGCAAACTTCACAGAATTCTATTCCATTTGTAAATGTGTGTATGTGTGTGTTCACAGAATTGTGGTAGTTTGTATCTGTGTGTGTGTGTGTTTGTGTATTCACATACACTTAGAGAAATGAAGTGGGTCAATTAAATGCATAAAAGTTGATGGGTGGGTGGTTGGTCTTTGGCTATGGCCATGCATGGACAGATAGAGCGAGAGAGAGAGAGAGAGAGAGGGAGGGTGCGAGAGAGAATTACTGCTCCTGTCAATGCTGTCATTTAGTAATGCCAGTGATATTCGTTGGCCTGGCATAATAAATGGGTTAATAACAGGTACTCGTCTGCACGACAATTTTACTTTCAATAAAAATCAATTTAACGAACGTGTCTCTAATTAAGTGACAGTTACAGTCGAATTTACATTTGCATTTATTTTTGTTGATGCCGCACGATTTTTGGACTGCATGAACATGTAGGTCAGCTATAGCACTATGGGATGTTAAGGGGAGATATTTAATTGTTCAAGGGTAAGCTCTTAGGAATATTTATATGAAAAATTTGATCAAAATTAATTTTTCAAATAAAAACAAGTAAAAACGGAGTTAAGTTCGGCCGGGCCGAACTTTATATACCCTCCACCATGGATTGCATTCCACAGAGGTTGTCGGTTTTCGTAGAAGTGCAGTATTATTACCGGAAAATATAATTTTTTTAATATAGCCAAACCAAAACAAATATTGAAAAATAATTTTATAAATAAATAAAATATTATAATTATTTCAAACCATTATTTATTTCAAATCAAAAAATAAATATTCTTATATTTATATTTTCAAAAAGCTTAAATACCATAAATATTGGTAGATAGTGGGTGCTACAGTTGGTTGTATTTTCATTTCAATTTTTTTATTCCAAAAGTACAAATTTTGAAAATCCATTATCAGACGTAGTGCAAAATAACCTAACTTCATGATTCAACCAATTTTAGCCGTAAAAGAAAAGGTACGAATTTGGAAAAAAACTTTCTATTTTGCGGGTATATGCAGTCAGAGGAATGTATACACCGAATTCCACGATTCCAGTTGCGGCCATTTGGTTGGTACCATTTTTATCCCCTCGACGTTTCTACACAATTAGAATTTCATCATTCTAGCTGTAGTCGTTTAGTTGGCACTATTTTTATCCCTCTGTACCATTTTATCTCTTGAAAGTATGAATTTGGAAAAAAACCTTTTATTTTTCATGTCTACGTAGTCAAAGGAATGCATACTCTGAATTCCATGACTCTAGTTGCGGTCATTTGGTTGGTCCTATTTTTATCCCCTTCTTCTATTTTGACTTCAAAAAGTACGAATTTCAAAAAATCTGTTTATTTTCCGTGTCTACACAGTCAGAGGAATGTATACTCCGAATTTCATGACACTAGCTGCGGTCATTTGATTGGTACCTTTTTTATCCCCTTTTTCATCTTAAACCCAAAAAGTACGAATTTTGAAAAATCCGTGTATTTTACTTGTCTATGCAATCAGAGGAATGTATACACCGAATTTCATTATTCTAGGTACAGCCGTTTGGTTGGTACCATTTTTATCCCTCTATTCCCATTTTACCCCTTAAAAGTACGAATTTAGAAAAAATACTTTTATATTATGTATTTACTCAATTAGAGGAATGTACACATCGAATTTCGTGTTTCTAGCTGTTGTCGTTAATATGTACCATTTTTATCCCTTTTTTGTCCCATTTCACCCCCTACAAATAAGGGCAATGCGCATACCAAATATCAAGCAAATATTAACAGACATATTCAAAAAACATGCTTAAATACGCTAAAATATTAGGGATTATTATGGGTATTTTTAGTCCTTGTGATGGAATAAATTTTCCATTTGGCCCGATTTCGCCCCGTTTCAATCCCAACCGATCTACGACTATAAGACACATTTATGGAAAATTTGAACGTTCTAGGTCCTTTCGTTTAGATGCTAGCGTGCTTTCAACAGACGGACGGACATGGCTAGATCGTCTTAGAATTTTATGACGATCAAGAATATATATAATTTATAGGGTCTCATGTCGATATTTCAAGGTGTTACAAACGGAATGACAAAGTTAGTATACCCCCTTCCTGGAGGTGGAGGGTATAAAAAAACGGATTTGTATGGAGAACCCATATTATATTGGTTTATTTGTGGAAGAGCCATAGTGAGTCATTGAGGAATGAGGTTTAAATTGTAAATTCCAAATCCAATATGTCGTATATATTTCGATTATGTTATAGAAGACTGGGAATTAGGAAAGTCAGAGCCGTGTTTGACAAATTTAAAATAATGGGATTTGTATGGAGACGCCATATTAGATTGGTATATTGGGGATGGGTCATAGAGATGGGCTTAATAGAGAAATGAGGTTTAAATTCTAAATTCCTAATCCAATATGATGGATATATGGTAGACAGGATATTGAGAACTGCTTTCTGAAATTGCAAGAATGGCTTCAATATGGCGGGCTCATGTAAAATTGGTTTGGATATTTATAAAATCCGCAACAAAAAGATTGGCGGAGGGCTATGTATAACATTTTCTTATGTATTTTGGCTTTTTAAACTCGAAAAAGACATTAAAAACAATTTTTATGGATATTTTTTAAATGTTTTTATTCAAATTCGAATGTTTGCCGAAGGTACCTTTAAGATTTGTACTCTCATTTGGGAAACATAGGTCCGATTACACACGCAAATATGTTAAATTAATGGTAATTATGATACCTACAAATATTGTGCATTTTACTTTCACGTAGAAACAGTGGTTAAGGAATAGTCCTCAAAAAAATGAGATTTTTTTTGAAAAAAATCCTTGTTCTTTGCCGCTAAAATTGCTCTTTCTCTCAAGCAATTGGCTTTATCCGCTTCTGTCGTATTCACATGACATATTTGCAGATTTACTTGATGGATTTCACTGAATTGCAATACTCCATGTTACAATGAGCCTTCAATGTTTTGCAAAGAAGTGGCGAATACGGAACAACCCAAGAGTTGTCGACCACGAAATCATTTCCTTTCACTTTGAGTGTGATTGTTCTACCGCCATTATCAGATGATCGACGCCGATACAGTGGATAACCATCGTGGTCAGTGATGGTATCGCCACTCAAACTTCGTGGATAACGCTTGGATCACTTACCGTCGACCATGCACGGTGATTGTAATTTCATCAATTTGGTCTGGTTGGATTCTTTCGACTAACTAAATGAGAATATGCAAGCCTATTATTTGCCATTCAAATGAATACGTTCAACATCGAGTATCTCCAAAAATACTATGCTTAATTATATAGTACATATCGATACGGAATTGCTGAAACAATGGGCGAAACCGAAGCAAATAGTTGTCTACATTTTGGGGAATCTTCCAATGCATTCATTGCGCTGACCTTCTTGGTGGGTTTCTCGCCTAAGATGATATTAGTGTCATATTATGAAAATGAAATTTATTATGATATCGATATTCACCGATCAATGGATTTATCATCTGGATGTTGCCAAAACATCATTGGGCATTGCAAATTATCGTATGAACGATAAGTTTCGGATATTCGTTGCAATTGCCCAGAGTTGCGTGAGTACCTATTTTCGCCAACAATCACAACTGCAAGCTTATCTATTGTATGAGCGTTAAATTGGCGTTCGTGCGTTCCAGTAGGTCGTTTATGCGCTCTGATCAAGAGTTTATAGTCATCACTTGGCAACGCAGTTTTGAATAACCGGACCAATGCATGATGTCCATGAAGTATTAACTCCACATATTTTGTCAAAAAAGACCAGCAACATTCCATTTTTTCTGGAAGACATCTCTTCTCTAGTCATGTGGAATTTCATCAAGAATCCCTTACGTTTCAAAACTTAGAGAAATAATTTCATAAAATTTGAAAAAATGGTTGTGAACAAGTGTTATCACCATATGGGTGGCGTATAAGTTATACCAATTTAATATAATATTACTCATACGTTCAGACATCGCACTGTGCGGGACAAATCATCCTGCTGAAATGAACTTTTCAGGCTGCATGCGAAATCAAGCAGAAATTGAACAATGTCGTTTTACAAATGTCAAATTGTATGGGATCGGACATTTGAAATTGACCTTATGTCAATTTCAGAACGATTTCACATATAGTCTGAAAGGGCAATATCAATAAAATGTTGTCTCATTCGATGCATGTTCGTCTATATAAAGATTATTCGATCAATATTTATGGACAAACTGAAACCTGAAAAACGGCTGTCAACATTGGATTCAGCGATCAGCAATTCGATTCTAACACATAGAATCAGCCGCGTTAATGCCACTTTTGTTGCCACAATTAATAGCAGAACGTTCACCCCGTTGATACAGTGGTATACAAAACCTTCCACCCGCAAATGTTTGCTACACTTCATACCTTTGTTCCTGTGATGATTCACCATTCTTTGACAGGGGAAACCGAAAATAATAATATAATTAAAAATTCGCATACATATATTTATAACTATGACCATTGTATTCAGATAAATCAAATCAAATTTCTAAATTTGCATTTAAATTAAGATGTTTCAGACAACGTATCCGCAAACAATTTATTCACTGATGCAACAAACTGTGACATACGGTAGATATACTTTTTTGTTTTAGTGAGGTATTCGAAAAGTATGTTGCAATACACTTTTGTTTGGTGGCATATAAATATGCGGTAAATTGTTTGTGGTACGGCGCCGAGCAATTTGCTGCAAAGTCTACTAGTTGCGGTGGCCACGGTCCCAAATTTGCTGCCTGGGCATATATAGGACACATGTTTTATCTAATGATTTCCGTTAAAGCAATGAAGCATATTTTCTACAATGTCTTTGCAGCAAAGAATGAATGCTATTGCATTGTTGAAATAATGCCGCTGCATGAATCAAATGCAGTTTTTGCAATAAAAATATTCTGTCGATATTGCCGTTATGTTATCTATAGGGTGGGCCATTTAAAACTTTAAATTAGAATCGGCTATAAAAAGTACTGATTATTTTTTAAATTTCTGTTTTTTTTGGTAAGGTATCATTCATATGACTACGAAAACTGGCTCGGCAATACCTTATCCGATCTACCCAATTTTTCAGTACAGCCCGAAATCTACACCAAACAGTGACTCGTGGGATGCACCGAGATGATAATGAGCTTTATGGCTGATGTGAAGCGGATCTCTTCTCGAAAAATGTCCACGTAAATTTCTTACAGTTTGCGCTAAAGACTCACTACATTGGAAATACGTTTTAAAGCCCCCATAACTGAGCGTATGAGTAATATTATTCTAATGAATATAATTCATACGCTACCAATATCCTGATAGAGGCATAACCTAATTAATAAAAAAATTATGGCTATCATTGTTACAGTTAAGTTTCATCAAATAAACAATAAATATCAAAGGAAGAGGATTCAAAGGAGTTTTCGATGTGGTTTCTCAAAAATATAATCACAACTTGTTTAAAAACAATACAATCTTATATACAAAAATACATCTCCCAGTGGCCCGGACGTGACATTCGCACGCCTTAAACTACGCCAAAAACAAGAAAGAAACTGAAAAAGTCGATCAGCCTTTTTAGTGTTCTAAAGCGCTTAATGAGTGCTACGTTTTAAAAATATATACAAATTATTACCAAATTATAAACAATTTTTCATCGAAACGGACGCGACAAAAACAGAAGTACCTTTGAAGCTCTTATAGAAATATACAAAGTTAAGCGATTTTTTGAGAACTTTGTTTTTCCATATATACACGTTAATGAAGGTCAGATGACAATTTTGTTTGTAGATTTATGAAATAGGAGAATTATCTCTTATTTTTTTTAATTAGGTACAGCAGAAATACGTACGGGACAAAAATTTCCACTCGTAGTAAAAAAAAATAGTAATTTTCATTCGAACTCTTCAACTTTTAATAAAAATAAAAGAGAACAAGTTAACTTGAAGTTTCATTATAAAAAAGTTGTCGAAATAAGGAAGAAAGAAAGTTAAAAGCTATTAGTGTGGTCTGATTTAATTTTTTTGGTAGACCTTTTTTGGGAGATGCCCATATATACTTATATACCGGCCGGGCCGAATCTTATGTACTCTCCACAGCATATCAGCAAGTTAGATCTTAGTTAGATCTAAATTTTGGCGACTATGTCAAACATTTTCTGACTTATTTTGGCTTTCTAAAATCGAATTAATTTTTAATTTTTACAAAATTCCAATTATTGGGCTGGGGCTTCTAATGTATATAATTGTGTATAAAAACTTGAAATATATATATATGTATATATATATATATATATATATATATATATATATATATATATGTATATATATATATATATATATATATATATATATATATATATATATATATATATATATAAAAGATTTTGCCGAAGGTAATTTATAATTCCTTCAGATGTATTTCAGGTTTATAAACTTTATTATATATTATAATTTTCACTAATATTTTAATATTATATTTAATAGCTGGAATCTTAACGAAGAAACAGGGCATAGTTGAAGATAACTTTTATGGCTGCTCTTATATAGGGTCCGCCATTTAACGTTTTTTTTTCAACTATTCAACCGTTGGACTATTAATTGTGGGGTGCCCGAGGCAGCCATTTGAATGAAATTATTTTCCATTATTAACCGGAAGGAGTGTACTTTCAAATAAAAAAAGAAATTTGAGAAAATATTCGGTAGTTTTTTATAGCATTTCCAAAAAAAATGTTATTTGGCGGACCCTATAGAAGTACTTGTCGTATTTAAATAAAATCAATTTAAACAAAAAAAAATGTTACACGCTTTTTATACACTCCACAAGAGTATTATGTCTTTGTGCATTTGTTTGTAACGCCCAAAAGGAAGGGAGATAGACCCATTGTTAATTATACCGATCGACTTAGAATCACTTTTTGAATCGATTTAGCAATGTCCGTCTGTCTGTCCATCTATTCTTGTAATCACGATACAAGTCGCAATTGTAGACAGAACCTAATGAAACTTTGAAACAATAAAGTTTTTCGGTACAAGGACGGACGCTATTTAATTTGAAGAAAATCGGTTCAGATTTAGATATAGCACCCATACGAATTTCACTCCCGATTTGACTCTTTCCATGCTAGATACCACATATTACAACAGATTTTCTTCAAAATTGGCAAAACACGTTATATTTCAACTAGAAATCTCTAGAAATCACAAATTTTACCAGATAGGGCGTACCTCAAAAAAAAAGTTCGCCGTACACCTTCGAATATGAAGTATTATTGAAAGGTAGTTTCAAAAAATTTTTTTTATGCCGAACGTAGGGGTCGCGCTTTTACATTTTTCTATATAACTTCTGCATTTATAAACGGATTTTAAAGTGTGATGCATCGATGTTTTTGTCTCGACGAGGCCGACTTTTTTTCTCTTTGAAGTCATTGAGCTCCGTTTTTCCGTCCACCAAGTATTTTCTTCAAATTTTCTATAACACGTTATACTTTAACTAGAAGCAGCTAGGGTTCTTTCCATATTTGGATATAGTCCCGATACAAGTATTCTTCTCGATTTGGCAAAGTTGGTCAGGTCACATCGGTCTATGATAAGGACACATACACAAATCCTCCCCGATTTTACTTTTTTACCGAATTGAATTGTATTCGGATAGTTGAGTATATAGTCGGATATAGTCGGCACAGCCCAACAGAATGAGGTTATGTATGGAACAATATATCGTGCAGATGGCCGCCGCGGCTTTGCTGGCATGCACGCGATCTTTTAATGAAATTTTCAATGACCGTTTTGCATGAATGCTGCGGTATTTCATTAATGCAGCGTCCAATTTCTTCTTTTAAGGCTTGAGTCGTCGTTGGCTTATTCGCGTAAATCATCGACTTCAAAAAACCCCAAAGAAAAAAATCTAATGGTGTTAAATCGCACGATCTAGGCGGCCAATTCTGATCTCCAAAACACGAAGTAACACGACCGGGAAATGACTGATGCAGCAATTGAATTGTTTCTCTGGCTGTATGACATGTGGCGCCGTCTTGTTGGATCCACATGCCCTCCACATTCATTTCTTCAATTCTAGGCAAGAAAAAACTGGTTATCATTTCACGATACCGAACACCATTGACTGTTTGCGCTTGACCTGCCTCATTTTCATAAAAAAAGGTCCAATGATTCCACCAGCCCAAAAACCACACCACACAGTGACACGTTGAGGATGCATTTGCTTCTCGTGAATCACTTGAGGATTTTCCGCACCCCAAATGCGACAATTCTGCCTATTGACGAAGCCATCAAGGTGAAAATGGGCCTCGTCACTGAAGATGATTTTATCGGCAAAATCAGCATTTTCATGTTGTCTCTCCAATACCCAATTATTGTGACCCCAAATTGATCGCAATTTGCGAACTGTAGCCGCAAAACTTTCACCATTTTGGTAAAACAATTTCACAGTGATAATGCGTTGTTCATTCGTGTAGCGCTCCATTTTTACTAACCTCGTACCTTCTACTAACAAACAATAACAATTGTTCAAATGTCAAACAATGACACTTCGAATGTTGCCAGATTTAAAAATTGCGTTCTTCTTGGGACACCCTTTATAAAAGTAAAAGGGCCTCAAATTTAGAAAATTACGATTTTTTAAATACATATTTGTGCGTCTTCAAAGAGGGCCATAACTACTATATTTGTTAATAGATCTTTTACATGTCATTGCTTTCTTCTTGATGATATTAGTTATTAAAAATAAAACAAAATATTTTCCCTTTTTTTTCTATTGATTATGGAATTTTTCGTACCAACAATTTAAATGTGAAATTCAAAATATTTGTAGCTATCATAAATATCTTTTAGTGAACATATAAGCTGGTGTGATCGGACCTATATTTCCAAAATGAGGATACAAATATTAAAGGCTCATTCGAAGAAAATCGGAATTTTAGTAAAAAAAATGATTGTTGGAAACCCTCCTTAAAATTCTATGAATCAACTGCATTGAAAGCGAAAGTTATGACAGACAGTGTATTTTCTTTTGAAAATTTGTCGCACAGTGTTACGCTAAGTTTCTTGCATATCCTCTCGGGGCATGTTTATAACGAAATTTGTTTTTTTTTGTGTGTGTCTGTGTGTTACGTTTGAAGGATTTTGACATATAACATAAGTTGTCGTTGTTCTACATTCCACTTCTTTTGATGATTATCCTGCACACACAAATTTTCTTCCAGTGTTGTGTATGTGTGTGTGTGTGAGGGTGTATATGTGCCTAACACTCACTAGCACATTTACAAATAAACAACTTGGCCATAAGTACACCAACAGTGTTCTTGAGGCGGAGATGAGAATGAATGCTGGTTGAATGGGTGGATGGGTGGTTGGGTGGCTGGTGGGTGGGATTGATGGGTGGTTGAATGGTTGGATGGTTGTTTGAGGTTGAGTTTGAGGGTGTCGCTGGCGTAGCCTTTAAATGTTAAATTCGTTTTGTGTGTACTTTTGGAATTCTTCGTTTAGGTTTGTTGTTGTTGTTGCTGCTGTTGTTTTGCTTTGCTACTGCTTTTTTATGTTTTATTCCCAATTTCTTTTGATTGTCTGTTTTTCTTGCTTACGTTCTTTATTTCATTTCGTTGTAGTTGTGTAGTCGCTATCGATGTTGTTGTTGTTGCTGCTGCTACTGTTGTTGCTGTTGTTGTTATTTGTTCCGTTGAGAATTTTATTGTTATTACTGCCAAAATACAGAGTAGAGCCTTCCTTCATTGCCTTCAATTTCTAATAATGGATACGGGGCAAACGAAAAAAAAAACAAAAACAAGCGAAACAGGAACTTTAACAACAGCCAAGGCGACGTCCGCTGCAGCATCAGCAACAAAAACAAAATGAAACAATTTCAAAGAATTTGTTTATTACAAGAAAACATTTTCTTTCGCTTGCTTTTGGCAAATATGAATGGGTGTGTGTGTGTGTGTCCCCTCGTATATGTAGGTCGTTGGATCAATGGATCGCTGTGTTTTCTTGTCTTTTCTTTTGTTTTATTGATTTTGCTAATTAAATATTTAATATTAAGCCACAGAAATTTAATATCTTCGGGATTCATTCAATTATGTATTCGTGTTATTGGATGGATGTTAGGCGTTTGCCGTTGCCTAAAATATACCAACTGTCATCTCCAGCCATAATGCGATCCGATTGCTAAGTGCTGCGGCTTTAAGAGTTTTATTTTCAATTAATTTAAGATTAATGTTGGTATAGAATTTCTCTGTTCTGTAACAAAAACATATTTTTTTTCGAGGAATTGTTAAGAAGATTTTCTCTTAAAGAGTAAGGCAATGTGCAGTGGTTCCTATATTTATATACCCTCCGCAATTGAATAGGGAACTTGGTGATTTAGCCCTCTATGTTATGTTGAATTTGAGGGAACAGGTCGTCGTTTCCTATGAAAACTCTACAAGAAAAAGACCGAATCACCCAGTATCTACCTGTTCTGTGTGATAAAGCCGTGCTGTGTGGAACGTAAATATAAAAATTTATTTTTTTGTGTACATTGAGACATACTGAGTCATAAAATCAGCACAACAAAATTTTATGTTTTTTTTTTTTTACTTAAATTCCAATTTTCGTCGAGGTACCTTTAATATTAGTACTCTCGTCTGGGAAATAAATGTCTGATAACACCCTATTATATGTTCAATTGAAGGTATTTATGACAGCTACAAATGTTGCGAATTTCACTTTCACAGTCCTTAAAGAATTCAGAAAAAGATTGTAGTTTTGTGGTACGAACAAAAAAAAAAAAAACAAAGATAGGAAATAATTAAAAAAATTATTTCTTTTTAAAGTTTTGTTTAAATATCGCGATGGCTACAAACTACACCCTACACCACATGGTATAATGTCTTTGTGTATTTGTTTGTAACACCCAAAAGGAAACGAGATAGACCCATCGTTTATTATACCGATCGACTTAGAATCACTTTTTGAGTCGAATTAGCGACGTCCGTCCGTCCGTCTGTCCACCTATTTTTGTAATCAAAGTCCAGGTCGCAATAGTTGTTAGAACTAAATGAAACTTTGCACAGCGAAGTTTTATGGGATAAGGACGAACGCTATTTAATTTGAAGCAAATCGGTTCAGATTTAGATATAGCTCCCATACAAATTTTGCTTCCGATTTTACTTTTTCTGCTCTAGAAACCTCATATTTCAACAGATTTTCCTCCAATTTGGCAAGACGCCGTATATTTCAACTAGAAACAGCTCTGGTAAAAATAGGATAGATCGGTTCAGATTTATATATAGCTCCCATACAAATGTCTCCTCCGATTTGACCCTTTCCGATCTAGAAACCACAAACTTTGACAGATTTTCTTCAAATTTGCTAAAACAGCTTATATTTCAACTAAAAACAGCTCTGGTGAAAATAGGATAGATCGGTTCAGATTTATATATAGCTCCCATACAAATGTCTCCTCCGATTTGACTCTTTCCGCTCTAGAAACCACAAACTTTGACAGATTTTCTTCTAATTCGGCACATCAGCTAATGTTTCAAATAGAAATTACTATAGCGAAAGTGGGTCACATCGGTTCAGATTATATATAGCTCCCGATTTGATTCTTTCCGCTCTAGAAACCACATATTTAACACTCCATAAAATTTGGGAAAGCGTCTAATATTTATAGTAGAAAACCTTTGCTAAACATGGGTCAGATCAGTTCAGATTTGTATATAGCTCGCATTCAAAGTTTGTGTTCAAATTTTCTTACAAATACAGATAGAAGTATGGAATTTGTAGTATATTCTCCTCTCATAGCTGCATCGTGCATCACCCGCTTCAAATGTCCTTTTTATATCCTGCACCATGTGGTATAATGACTAAGTGTAGGGTATCATATAGTCGACCACGTCCGACTTTAACCTTCCTTACTTGTTTTCACTTAGAAAAAGTAGTTTAGCAAAAATCTCAAAAATATTATAAATATATTTTCTTTCGAAAAAGGTAAATCACGAAAAATCACATAAGAAATAGAAAAATAACGTGAAAAATATATCATTTTATTTTCTAAACAGCTAACATTCTAATGAATAAAATAATTTCTTCATGTAAATGATCTATAGAAATATATAGAATTTATGGCCGTCTTTGTAGACGCCAAAGAATAAAAAAATCACGATTTTCTAAATCTGTGGATAAAATCTAACACAGAATGATTTTATTAACAAAGGCCTTTTTCGCGCTATTTATCCACAAATTTAGAAAATGATGATTTTTTACAAATATTCTTTGGAGTCTACAAAAATGGCCATAACTTCGACATTTATCCATGTAAACGATCACACATAGACATTATTTCCTTCGTTAAAATGTTATTTTTTCCACTTTTTTTTCAGATTATTTTCGAAAAAAATATTATTATTATTAGACTTTCGCTAAACCACTGTCTCTAAGTGAAAGTGTTATTCACATCATTTGTAGCCATCATAATTACCTTGAATTGGACATATAGGGTGGGTCATTTAAAACAAAAAATAAAAGTACTGATTATTTTTTTAAATTTTTGGTTTTATTGGAAAGATTGAACTCTGTCATTTAATAACGGAACACAATATCATTAATATGACTGCCACGGCTGGCTAGGCAGTGCCTCAGCCGATCAACACAATTTTTCAGTACAGCCCAAAATCCACACCACATAGTGACTCGTTTTGTATACATTGGCTGCGTGTGGGTCCTCTGAGAATGAAAATGTGCTTCATGAAGACTAAAATGAAGGCCGATATCTTTTCGTAAATTTTCCACGTACATTTCTTACAGTTTGTGTTGAAGATTCACAGTTTTTAATATTTCCCAATTTTGCAAATGCCAAATATAAACCTGAAAATAAAAATGAATGATATTCTACCTTTCAAAGACAAAGTAATCGGCAGTTCTGATTTGAAATTAAATGGCCCACCCTATATAAGAGTGTCTTGTCGAACTTATATTTTCGCTGTAAAATTTGCCACTAATTCTCTTCAAATATTATAGTACAAATATATAGTACATTCTATGAAATTTTGAATTTTAATAAAAATTAAACAAACAGGCAAACACGGCGTTATATTACCTCCACCATGGGTTGCATTCCACAAAAAAAAATATTTTTTTTTTAATTTGGGCAAAATAAAACAGATAAAAATATTGAAAAAATAATTGTATAAAAATATATAAAATTTTAATTATTTTAATCCACGCTAAAGTAAATAACGGGTGATTTTTTAGCTATTATCTTTTTGGCAACACTGGTTTAAACAGCTGACTCACGTTTCGTGTTTTGTTTCAGTTTGGTCTATTATTTAACCATGAATCGTCTTACAAACGAACAACGCTAGCAAATTATTGAATTTTATTATCAAAATCCACTTTTTTACCGAAAAATTTTGTTCAGCGACGAAGCTCATTTTTGGCTCAATGGTTACGTAAATAGGCAGAATTGTCGATTTTGGAGTGAATATCAGCCAGAATCATTGCAAGAACTACCAATGCATCCAGAAAAAGTCACAGTTTGGTGCGGTTTATGGACTGGTGGCATCATTGGACCGTACTTCTTCAAAGATGATGCAAATCGTAACGTAACTGTGAATGATGAGCGCTACTGTGAGATGATTTTTTTGCCCAAAATGCAAGAGTTTGACTTGCATGACATGTGATATCAACAAGAAGGTGCCACATGCAACACAGAACGCGCAATAATGGACTTATTGAGAGGCGAGTTCGGTGAACATTTTATTTCACGTTCGGGACCGGTCAATTGGCCGCGTAGATCGTGCGATTTAACGCCTTTAGACTATTTTGTGTGGGGTTATGTTAAAGCTCATGTCTATACAGACAAGCCCGCATCAATTGACGCATTGGAAGACAACATTGAAGCATTTATTATGCCAAAATTGGAATAAGCGGATGGACCATTTGAGGCGCAGTCAAGGTCAACACTTGCATGAAATAATCTTCAAATATTCAATATTATGGACCGTACTATCGATTCAAATAAATATTTCATGCATTTTTCTGAATTGTATGTGTTTTTTTTTTGAAAAACTTTCCTATAGTTTTTAAAAAATCACCCTTTATAAGGCAGCAATCTTCAAAACGGCTTAAATACCATAAATATTGGGGGATAGTGGGTGTATTTTGATTGTTTGAAATCCATTATTTCTCACGAACACAGTGAAAGATAACCTACCTTCATGACTCTACCAATTTTTGCCGTAAACGTAAACAAGTACGAATTTGCTCGTCTATGTAGTTAGTTGAATGTAAACACCGAATTCCATGATTCCAGCTGTGGTCATTTGATTGGAACCATTTCTATTCGCTTTCCCCCCTTTTATCCCATTAAAAGTACTACCCTTGAAAACCTCTTTATTTTACGTGTCTACGCAGTCAGAGGAATGTATATTCCGAATTTCATGACCCTTGCTGCGGTCATTTGGTTGGTAAAATTTTTATCCCCTTTTTCCATTTTACCCCCAAAAAGTACGAATTTCGAAAAATTCCATTATTTTACGTGTCTACGCAATCAGAGGAATGTATACACCGAATTTCATTATTCCAGGTATAGCCGTTTAGTTGGTACCATTTTTATCCCTCCGTACCCATTGTAGCCCTTGAAAGTACGAATTTGGGAAACAACTTTTATTTTTCATGTCTACGTAGTCAAAGGAATGTATACTCCGAATTTCATGACTCTAGCTGCGGTCATTTGGTTTGTACTATTTGTATCCCCTTTTTCTATTTTGACCCTAAAAAGTACGAATTTCGAAAAATCAGTTTATTTCCGTGTCTACACAGTCATAGGAATGTATACTCCGAATTTCATGACTCTAGCTGTGGTCATTTGATTGGTACTATTTTTATCCCCTTTTTCATTTTAACCCCCAAAAGTACGAATTTTGAAAAAACCGTGTATTTTACTTTCTATGCAATCATAGGAATGTACACACCGATTTTCATTATTCTAGGTACAGCCGTTTGGTTGGTACCATTTTTATCCCTCTATTCCTATATTACCCCTTAAAAGTACGAATTTGGAAAAATTAATTTTATATTATGTATCTACTCAATTAGAGGAATGTACACACCGAATTTCGTGTTTCTAGCTGCTGTCGTTTAATATGTACAATTTTTATCCCTTTTTTGCCCAATTTCACCCCCTACAAATAAGAATCACTTTATGGTGCACGTTTTTGCTATAAGGGGAATGCGCATACCAAATATCAAGCAAATATAAACAGACATATTCAAAAAACATGCTTAAATATGCTAAAATATTAGGGATTATTATGGGTATTTTTAGTCCTTGTGAGGGAAAAACTTTTCCCTTTGGGCCGATTTCGCCCCGTTTCAATCCAAACGGATCTACGACTATAAGACGTATTTATGAAAAATTTGAACGTTCTAGCTCCTTTCGTGCTTTCAACAGACGGACAGACGGGCATGGCTAGATCATCTTAGAATTTTATGACGATCAAGAATATATATACTTTATAGGGTCTCAGGTCGATATTTCAAGGTGTTACAAACGGAATGACAAAGTTAGTACACCCCCATCCTGGAGGTGGAGGGTATAAAAACATGATGAAGTACTTTTAATATTAGGGATATTTTCAGTTCTTGTGAGGGACAATGTTTTCATTGTGGACCGATTTCGCCCAGTTGTCATTCCAACCGATCTACGACTATAAGAAGCATTTATGGAAAATGTGGACCTCCTAGCTCATTTCGTTTAGACGCTAGTGTGCTTTCAAAAGGCGGACGGACATGGCTAGATCGTCTTAGCATTTTATGATGATCAAGAATATATATATACTTTATATGGTCCCTACACTTGTGGTGGAGGGTATAAAAACATAAAAATATTGGTGTTGATTCTATGGAACAGTATGGCTCAATGTTCACAAAAAAAAAAAACATTTTTAGGTCACGAACACAATTTGTTTCTTTTCTGTTGCTTAGTGTGATCTATCGTGTCACATTTTCGAAAAAGCCGGACGAATTCTCAAAAATGTGTCAACTGCTGGCGTCATTGAAATTAATAACGTTTAAAGTGTCGTTCATTCTTATGTTTCAAAAAAGTGTCAACTGTTGGCGTCATTGAAATCTATATCGCTACAAGTATCGTTAATTATCATGTTTCAGAAGAAACTTTTGATTTCGAACGTTTTGAATTTGTATGGAAATATGCCAAAAAATAATGATAACTATTGTCCAAATGATACAAAAATTCAAAAGTCACACAATAATACCAGGAGGATTCATAGTTTTATATGGGAAATAGTTGAAATAGCCATCACAATTGATTCATACACATTAAAGTGCATTTCCTATTATATGGCTCCTCTGTTACCTCCCATAACAATGGCCACATGTTGACTTTAAAAATCATATCAACTATAAAAATGCCAGCAGTCATACCAAAAATGAAAAAAGCTTCCACGACATAGTGCTTCCTCTTTCACTCTACAGATCCAAGGCATTGGAAATTTCCATTACTTTTCTCTCCTACCTTTGCTGAACTATTTCCTGCTATTGGCGTTGTTGACGCTTCCCGGTGGCTCTATGGTGGGCGTGTAATTTGTCATTTATTTTGTTTTTAATGTTCGCTTTTTATTGATTTTGATTTATCGTTTATTTTAGTTGTTGTTCTTGTTGTTTTTTTTTCGCTGCTTTATTATTATTATTTTGTTATTTTACTGAGTTGTTTGATTGTTTTCATTTCCAACTATTATGTACAGCGAGTACGAGTACACGCAATATTACAATAGCTACACTCAACGAACAAATGTCAGTAGTTTCTGGGGAAATGTTGGTCAAGATTTAACAACATTTTGTACAATTCAAATTTTTCAAGTCTAAAATCTAAAAAGCGATAAAAGTGGAACTTTCATCCTGACTAAAATAGAAACATGCATTTTGGAATTAGCCTCCCAGTGTCATGCGTACACGTGACATAAGGGCTATTTCGAAATTTGTACTTTATAGAGGGAAGTTCGTCGAAAGGGGATAAAAAGTACCGCAAATAAAATCGTTAAATTTTGTTTGTACATCCCCCGACTAAGCAGAAAAGTAAAACATAAGGATTTTTTGGAAATTTGTACTTTAGGACGGAAGTGGGCCAATAAGGGATAAAAATGGTACTAAATAAATAAAATGCAATCGTAAATTTTGGACTATGTAGAAGGGCGACATAACGGGTTTTTTCGGAAGTTTGTACTTTTAAGGCAGAAGTGAGTAAACAGGGATACAATTGGTACCAAAATATTACAGCTAGAATCGTTATAATCGGTTTGTATATTCTTCGGACTACAATAGACGCGCAAAAAATAGATTTTTAGAAATTGTGTACATTACGGCGGAAGTGGGACAAAAAGGGATACAAATAGTACCAAGCAATGTGTTGCAGCCGCAATCGCAAATTTATGAATAAGAAGATGCGTGACATAACGTTTTTTAGAAAAGTGTACTTTTAAGGCAGAATCAGTTAAAATAGGGATAGGATTGTTACCAAAGTATAACAGCTAGAATCGTTATATTCCGTTTGTACATTCTTCGGACTACAGTAGACATCTAACAAAAATTTGCGAAACAAAATGTTGCAGGCGGAATATTGATTGTCGTTGCTTTATTCCACAGACTATGTAGACGCTCAACAAGTTTTTTTTTCGAAATTTGTACTTTTTAGGGGGAAGGGGTACAAAAAGGGATTAAAATTGTACCAAGCAAAGTGTTGCAGCCATAGTGAAATTCAATGTGTACTGACCCACTTACTAGGCAGAGGAGCAACATAAATGAATTTTTCAAAGTTTGTACTTTTAAGGGGGCAGGCGAAAAAAGGGATAAAAATTGTACCAAAATATTATCTTTGTATTCGGTTTGTACAGTAGACGCGCAACAAATTTTCGAAATTTGAACGTTTAAGGACGAAGCGGGACAAAAAAGGGATAAAAATGGTACGAAACAAAATGTTCCAGCTTGAACATTGATTTTCGTTGCTATTATTATATAAAGATTATGTAAACGCGCCACAAAAATTTATTGAAATTTGTACTTTTTAGGGTGAAGAGGGACAAAAGGGATTATAATGGTACCAAACAAAGTATTGCAGTCATAATCGTGAAATTCAATGTGTACATCCCACATGAGCAATATAAATGGATTTTTCTGAGTTTGTACTTTTTGGAGGGAGAGGCGAAAAAAGTGATAAAAATGGGACCAAACAAAAATATTACAGCTGGAACATTAATATTCGGTACGTACATTAGAGCGTACCAGGTTACAAGTAAAAAAAAAAAAGTTCGCCGTACACCTTCGAATATGAAGTATTATTGAAAGGTAGTTTCAAAAAAATTTTTTTTATTTTTTTATGCCGAACGTAGGGGTCGCGCTTTTACATTTTTCTATATAACTTCTGCATTTATAAACAGATTTTAAAGTGTGATACATCGATGTTTTTGTCTCGACGAGGCCGATTTTTTTGTCTTTGAAGTCATTGAGCTCAAGCACCCCCTTCTGGTACTTGCCCATCATATCTCAGTTGCTACTACCCTAATGTACCACTCTAATATCAGAAAATTAAAGCTCACATAAAATCATGAAACTCTTCCTAAGGAAGTATGTCGATTTTCGCAGCAGAAAAAGTGTTAAACTAGTTTTTTTCTTATTTTACCGAGAGCATTGCATGTATTTATAAGTTGTTCTTTGTATCTTCGATGTTTACAGTCGGTTGTCAAAGTGTAATACATATATTGGTTTTTTTTGTCCCGCACATACCAGATTTTCAGTTTTTAAAGTCGTTGACCTCAACAACCCCCTTCTACTATTTATGCATCATATTTCAATTCTTAGAACAATAAATATAAAAATTAAGGTACAATTAAAATTTTAATCAACCATATTTCGACGCGATTCAAGTTGGGTGTATTTTTGGCGGCTCTCAAGTTTAGAAAAGATGTGGCAAATGCGTTGCTCATCGGTGACCGCCATAGCTGATTCATGCACAACATGAACAAAACGCTCGGTGTTTTGAGAATGGCATGGATAATCTGTGAAAATAAATGAGTTCAGCAAAGAAAGCAATCAAATTAAGTTTTTCTTGTGCTAACCTGGTAAATCGATAATTTCTTCTGAAAATTGGAATGCTTCTAACTGTTCTTGCGAAAAAAACTGCAAGCATGGCGGCTCAGTCAATTCAAATTGTTTCCAATCGATCATATTGAAATATGAGTCACTATCAAAATTGATAAAATTATGAACTGGTGGACCGAACATTTGTCGAATGCTTCCAGTGGCTTCATTGCGGGCTGATAAACTCTTATCATAGGCATCTGAACGCACTAGTTGATCTGGGTCTGTTATCATCGATAACAAAATATTTTCAGGATGAAAATAATATCCGTTATTTTCAATGAACGGACGGATGACCTCTTGAATATCTTTTGGCAACTGACGAATCCAACATATATAAAGGAAAACATTCCGACTTCCGTGAATTGCCAGTGGTTGGCTTTTTACAAGAAACCAGAATGGTGCATACACTTTCACAACGAACTGAGCCAGTTTTCTCAATACCATCGAGGGTTGCGTACACGTCATATAAAAGCGCAGAATTCGAGAGGCTGTTGTTAGCCAGCGCGCTTTGCAAATAGCGCCGGGCTTCTCGCTGGCTAATTTTTCATCGCATTCTCCGATATGAACGGCTCGAACCATACGATACAAGTAAAGCTGGTCGCCTCGAATATTCCACCCATCTATGTTCGCTGGCATTTCTCCCATTGTAATGCGTTCGAAATTTTGTTTGACCTGACCAAACGGAATAAGCAACAAAATATGCGAATTATTAATTAATAAAATGCTCACAAGTAAAGTATACGGAACACACGGACACGAAACACTATTAATATATTAAACTTACAGGGTAGTGTATGCAATTTTGAATGCCTTCTCCGATACTTCCGGGCCAGATTCCAGGTCCTTTCTGTTTTCCAAGCAATGATCTTAACAGCGCATTAAATGGTAACTCGTTGAAGTGGAAAAGGCACACGAACCACTGCAGCGGTCTCTGTAAATGGCGTTCCATTCTCACAATGACTCCACTATGGCAACTAAGTCATCCAAATTGAAGTTTCCACGATGCTCCTCTGGATCCCCAAAGCAGAGCTATCAGTGGGCGTAGCATAACCAATGAATTTGGAGTCAGGCTCTTTTACAATGGTGATGTGTTCTTCATTTAAAACAATATTTCGCGTCACATTTGCCTCGGTTACTTTTTTCAAAGTTGGCTCTTTCTTGCCATCGAAAGAGATACACTTTAATAATTGATGGCATTTGGCCGCCGCTTTTGCTTCCTTACGGAACTTCACACGTTCTCGAAATATTTTATTTTTATTGATGATAAGCCCTTCAAAGAACTGACATATATTTTCGGCTGTTTCTGCAGATAACTCTTCTTTGGCTTTTGCGGCAATAGACAATTTTAAATCTTTTATTAACATGGTCGCAAGCAAGGCACCGTAGCGAACTGAAGTATCGCTGCGATCCAAAGCCGAACTAAAATTACGCAAAGAAATGTCCGCCACCGTAAATGTTGTTTTAATCTTCTCTGAGGAATCGCCAACATTTTCTTCAAATTCTAGCTCTTCATCGCTGCCTGGTTGATACCCAATACTGTTGAACTCGGTATATACCGCTTTTGATGGTGCAACAATTGAGCACGTTTGAACACCGCAATTTTTCATCGACATCATATGATAAACATTATCCAAAGTCATCAGCCGTGGACCCCATTGATCGATGAAAAAGTATTTCGCATCGTCTGGGATTTTATCAGAGGCGGTGCAACTGCATGGAACATTTCTTTCTATGCCACACTTACAACGCGAAATTGAGAACAATTTATTCCACTCATTTACATTGCATTTCAATGGATTTTTAACCAATTTATAGTAATCGTCTAGAAGTTTATCCAACCGTTTACGAACACCTGATACCGATATAATTGGAATGCCTGCCCGCTCCCATAAAAGGGTAATGCTTCTGAAAGCTTCTTGTTTAAAAGCACTCAATTTTCTATTGGGATTAGTGTTATGCCGCAGATACAAGAAATAATTAATAATATCGTACTTAGTCGGTAACATAGTGTTGTTTAATGCACTGATCGTAAAAGACATTTTTTTAGTTTTTTTACCGTTGTATAATGGAAATTGAAATATTTAATAATGCTTTGTTGAGCCACCAACGCCTTATTACTGAACTAATTTTTATTGTTACAATAAAAAAACACCAATATATGTATTACACTTTGACAACCGACTGTAAACATCGAAGATACAAAGAACAACTTATAAATACATGCAATGCTCTCGGTAAAATAAGAAAAAAACTAGTTTAACACTTTTTCTGCTGCGAAAATCGACATACTTCCTTAGGAAGAGTTTCATGATTTTATGTGAGCTTTAATTTTCTGATATTAGAGTGGTACATTAGGGTAGTAGCAACTGAGATATGATGGGCAAGTACCAGAAGGGGGTGCTTGAGCTCAATGACTTCAAAGACAAAAAAATCGGCCTCGTCGAGACAAAAACATCGATGTATCACACTTTAAAATCTGTTTATAAATGCAGAAGTTATATAGAAAAATGTAAAAGCGCGACCCCTACGTTCGGCATAAAAAAATAAAAAAAATTTTTTTGAAACTACCTTTCAATAATACTTCATATTTGAAGGTGTACGGCGAACTTTTTTTTTGAGGTACGCCCTAACGTACATGCCTTTAACTACTTGGAAGCGGAAAATGGATTTTTCGTACGAGGACAAAAGATGATCAAAATAAATGGATTTTTCCATATATAGGGATAAAAGTGGTACCAACCAAGATGTTACGACAGGAATTGGTCAAATTCGAAATTCAAAATAGACGCTCAGCATAAATCAATTTTTAGAAATTTTGTACTTTTAAGCACGAAACATAACAGAAGGGATAAAAACTGTACCAACAAATGGCTAAAAATTGTACCAACGAAATATTGCAACTAGAATCTTCTGTCTACATAACTGTCATCGAAATTTCTAATTTTATGGCTGAAGTGGGAAAAACAGGGATAAAAATGGTACCAAAGTATTACAGCTACAATCGTAATATTTAATGTGTACATTGCACTGAATGCGTAGACGCGCAGCATAAAACAATTATTCAAAATTTGTACTTTTAATGTGGATGCGGGGCAAAAAGGTATAAAAATGGTACCAACCAATATTAAAGCAGGAATATTGATATTCGGCATTTACATTACTCTGACAACGTAGGCACACCAAAAGATAATTTTTCGAAATTTGTATTTTTATGGCAAAGCGGGGCAAAAAGAGATACAAATGATACCATCCAAAATATTATAGCTAGAATATTGATATTCGGTGTCTACCTATATACCTTTGACTACGTAAATATAAAGAGTGATTTTTTTGAGGTTAGGATTTTCATGCATTAGTATTTGACAGATCACGTGGGATTTCAGACATGGTGTCAAAGAGAAAGATGCTCAGTATGCTTTGACATTTCATCATGAATAGACTTACTAACGAGCAACGCTTGCAAATCATTGAATTTTATTATCAAAATGCGTGCTCTGTTAAGAAAGTTCATCGCACGCTTCCATTTTATGGTCAGTTTAATCGGCTATTCGGGCTATTGTGACTAAATTTCGCACCAAATTTACATTGTTGGACATTAAACCACCAAGACGCTTACGTAGAGTACGAACTGAAGAAAATATCGCAGCTGTATGGGCCAATGTTAATGATGACCATCAATTATCGATTCGTCGCCGTTCGCAGCAATTGGGCCTCTGTTACTCAAAAACGTGGAAATGCCAAAATTGGACTAAGCGGATGGACCACTTGAGGCGCAGCCGCGGTCAACATTTAAATGAAATTATCTTCAAAAAGTAAATGTCATGGACCAATCTAACGTTTCAAATAAAGAACCGATGAGATTTTGCAAATTTTATGCGTTTTTTTTTTAAAAAAAAGTTATCAAGTCTTAAAAAATCACCCTTTACATACAACATAAATGGATTTTTCATAGTTTGCACTTTAGCTGGACAAAAAGGTATAAAAATGGTACCAACCAAAATATTATAGCTCAAATATACATATTCGGTGTGTACCTACATTCCTCTGACTACATAAGTATAGACCTAAAATAATGGATGTTTGTACTTTAGCGAGACAAAATGGGATAAAATTAGTACCAACCAAAAAAATGCATCTAGAGTCATTATATTGGGCGTTTTTTTATCGAATCGTGTGCTTTTATGAGGAAAGCTTGACAAGATGGGATAAAAATGGTACCACATTAAGTATTAAGCTAGAATCGTGAAATTCTGAAGTGGGACAAAATGGGATAAAAACAAAGTGTTGCTGCTGCAAATTAAATTTCTGACTATGTAGACGGGCGACATACTTTGAACTTTGTACTTTTAAGCCAGAAGTGGGATAAAAAATGGTACCAGCCAAAATATTACTGCAGGAATATTGATATTCCGCATTTTCATTACTCTGACAACGTAGACACAAAAAAAACTATTTTTCGAAATTTGTGTTTTTTATGGGGAATCGGGATAAAAATGGTACCGACCTAGATAAAATAGCTAGAATATTGATTTTCAGTATGTACCTATATATTCTGACTACGTAAGTGGACACACAACATAAATGGATTTTTCGAAGTTTGTACTTTAGCGGGACAAAAAGGGATAAAAATGGTACCAACCAAAATATTGGATTTATAATCATTATATTCGGCATTTACATTATTCTGACAACGTAGACACACAAAAAATACATATTTTTTGAATTTCTATTTTTTTATGAGAAAGCGGAACAAAAAGCGATAAAAATTGTACCAACCAAAACAGTATAGCTGGATTATTGATTTTATGTGTACAGACATTCATCTCTAACAACGTAGGCCTGCAACAAAAATGTGTTTTTCAAAAAATGTACTTTTAAGGGTGACGCGGGGAAAAAGGGATTAAAATTGTACCAGACAAAGTGGTGTCGTGAAATTTGGTATTTACATTCCTCTGACAATGTATATGCACATCGTAGATAGATTTTTCGAATTTCGTACTTTTAAGGGCGAATTGTAACAAAAGGGATAAAAATGGTACCAACCAAAATATTTGAATCTTAAAATTCGGTATGCACATTCTTCTGACTACGAAGGTATGCAACATAAATGGTTATTGTAAACAAATACATGATTTTTTCCAAATTTGTACTTTTAAGGGATAAAATTTACTAACCAAAGTGTTGTCCTAAATTGGATATGTTCAATTAGTCAGTAGTCAGAGTACTTAGAAGTGCAACATTAAGAGATTTTTCAAAAACTTTACCTTTAGTGAGCATTTTCGGGACAAAAATCGTTTAAAAATCTAGACGGAAAAAGAAACAAGAAAATAAAGTCGAGTATCTTTTTGGGGTTTTTATGTTTTGCCTTCTAATTTCTCAAACTAAAAAAACTATTTTCTTTGGTCTCCCATAATTGATGATAAGGATCAAACGGACGGCCATTCAACTGAGTTTTTTCTCTGATGCCAACAAGACACCACCTACCAGTTCGTCCCCACCCCCTGGCCACTTGAAAAATACAGGTCTTCTGCCCACGGCGTATTCTTAATGCGATGCCTTTGCCCGCTGTTCGGTTTGTTTATTTATTATTTGCGAACTTTTGTTTTTGTTTTTGGCAATAAACTTTGCAACGTGCTTTATTTGTTGGCCTTATTGTCTTGATGCGGGAGCGGGTAGGAACGGGGGTGCGGGTATATGTGCTCGGATATTTGGTGAGATGTCTCTTAGACACCGCATGGCTAGGCATGGCATGGCGCACATTCTTCTTCGCGAGCATCTTTGCCATTGTCTTTTTCTTCGTTTTCGTTTTCGTCCTCGTCTCCGTCTGTTTGTTTTTGTGATATTTAATACGTCTTGGCGCAATGGTGCGCAACATTGTACAGTGGGGTGAGTGGGGGGTCGACTGGCACCACAACATAGCTTGTTTGTTGATGGGTGAGGGGGGAGGTGGGGGTGGTGTTACTGTGTAGGTGTCGCGGTGGTGAACATTATTTATGTGGTTTTTGTTGCCACTGCCACTGTGACTGGCTGGTGTTGACGGCCGGTGAAGTACGTTCGCCTTGTTGTGTGTACCACTGTGTGATTTATCTGTTTATTTAAATCATAAGAAATCAAACCATATTTATTTATTGGAGGCTTATTGTTGTATTGTTGCTAAATATTGTTGTGTTCTTTTGTGTGTACGCATTGAATGGATTGAGCCTGATTGGCTTGTTAAGGATATTGAGGATTTTAGACTTGGTGTAAATGAAAAACAAAGGAAAAGGGGGCGGGGGTAAAGGGAGATGATATTTGTTCTCCATTTTTAATAACAACAAAGGTCACATTGACACTTGCCTATACTGTTGTGGCATTTTTTTAATTTTTCTTCAGCTAACTTAGGGTGTACTTTACAAAATTTGTACTAAAATTTAAGAAGTTAATATTGCTTTGGCGCTTTCAATTTGAATTTAGTACGGACATACACAAGTCAGGTAAAGTTTACTCAAAATGAGTTTCATTTACTCATTTAACCCACAAATATGTTCAAATTTTGTATTTTTTTGAGTCCGTACTCATAAATACAGTATATACATTGTCTTGGCGCAAGGAAGATTGGGAGTAGGAAAGAAGAAACATAGGTGGAGTGCTTACAGATATAAAGGGTGTGCCATTTAAAACTTTAAATTGGAATCGGCTATAAAAAAGTAATGATAATTTTTTTTAATTTCTGGTTTTATTGGAAAGGTTGAACATTGTCGTTTTATAATAAAACTCAATATCATTCATTTGAGTACCACGACTGGCTCGGTAGTACCTCATCCGACCAACCCAATTTTTCACTACAGCCCAAAATCCACACCAAACAGTGACACGTTGTGGATACACTGGCTTCGCAATAGTCACCCCATATGCTGCAATTTTGCTCATCATGAAGTCTGAACAGAAGGCCAATTGGTCTCGAAAAATTTCCAAGTAAATATCTTACAGTTGCGTTAAAGACTTACTACTTTGGAAGTAAGTTTTTAATATTTTCCATTTTTGTTCGAGCGTATAGTGTCCCATTTTTTAAATGTCAAACATAAACCTGAAGATAAAAATAAAAATAAATGTTATTCAATGTAATCGGTAGTTCAAATTTAAAATTTTAAATGGCCTATATATTTCGAATTTATGAAAGTCTTTTTGATGTTAGTTCTTGTTCTTGACATACTTTTGTTACAAGGGCTGAAATGAAAACCCTCTTTCTAAATTATCGACAATTTAATGAATTTATATCAATAGCACTATTCATAAAAACAAAAATTCCATCAACACAATGATTTTATGTATTTTTTTTTCTTTTTTAACAATTTTCATCGAAGGTAGCTTTAATATTTGTGCTCTCATTTTGGAAATATAATGGTAAATAAATATATATAAGTTAATTGCTAAAATTGTAGCAAAGAAAAAAAATATCTAAAAATCTAAGGATATGTTTAGAAAAGTATTTTTTAAAAAATAGACTTTTTCGTATTTTTATGGAAATTTCGATGAAAAATCAATTATTTCTCTATTCTTTGGAGACTGTGAAAGTGAAACATTTGTAGTCATCATATGTACCTTGAATTGATCATAAACCGGACAATCAATGCAATAACGAAAGAAAAAATACACCGTAGATTAGAGACTCGATAATTCTGAAAGGAAATGTTAAGGTGATCGGTTTAGAAGAATATACTTGTCTAGCTGGTCTGAGTTTCTTTTTACAGGCGGTCAAAGGTTTATTTTTTTGTCGAAGGGAGCATTCTAATCAGTGAATGAAGAATTTAATATTACCTAGGTTAGAGACAATTGTGTGGGATGTACAAGAAGAGGGGTGGCTAAAACATAAATATTTGTTTAGGTTTAAAGTTATTATAAAAACATTTTCAAATATCAAATTGCAAATTATTTGGACTACATGTACGAATGTTATATCGGTCCAACCAAGGCTTATGCCACTTTCTGTGGGAGGTAATAAAAGGGGTGTGGCAAATGGGGCGTGGTAATTTCGGCCAATTTTCGAAATTAAACTAAGTTTGGAAAAATATTACCATGTGTAAAGTTTGAATTAATTACTTAGCTTCTTACGAGAGTTATCGTGTACATAGCCAGCCAGAAAGACGGAAATGGCTCAAACACCTTAAAATGTTGTGAATCAGATTTGGTCCAAACATACTTAGGATCTTAAGTCACTGCTTCAATGTGTTACACTTATTTTTTGTCCCAAATTATATATACCCTCCTACTCTGTAGAGTGAGGGTATAAAAACAAAAATTTCATCAACACAATGATTTTCTTTGTTTATTTCTTTTTTGACAATTTTCATCGAAGGTAGCTGTAATATTTGTGCTCTCATTTTGGAAATATAATGGAAAATAAATGTATATAAGTTAATTGATAAAATTGCAGCAAACGAAACAATATAAATATTCTATGGATAGGCTTAGAAAAGATGTTTTGAAAAAATAGATTTTTTCCTATTTTTTGAGGAAAATATTTACGATGAAAAGTCTGTTATTTCTCTATTCTTTAGAGATTGTGAAAGTGAAACATTTGTAGTCATCATATGTACCCTGAATTGATCATAACCCGGACAATCAATACAATACAGCATTTTTGGAACAGAGAATAGACTCGACAATTCTTGTCGAGTTGGTTTGAGTTTTCAAGAGGAAGGTTTTCATTTTTTGATCGAAAGGAGCATTATACTAAGTGAAAAAAGTGTTGTAAGTTAATGTCTGAGAGAATTATTATTGTCAGAACTATATTGTGGAATTTTTTGAGGATCATATTTATGGGTCAATTTGACCCTTTTTCCGAGAAAATCAAAAAAGTCCTGTTTTACGAAAAAAAAATTGTCGAAAAAATCAGACACCAAAGCTCTTCATGTTTAAATGAAAAAATTACACTCCAACTTATACTACAAAATTACTAGAGTTAAAATACGTCCACGTTTTTTTGAAGATTGATCTTTTTCAACAAATTGATGATCATTACATTTTAGGTATAGGATGGGTTCAGCAATATTAGTTAAAATGCTATGAGGAACATTTTTGTGGAATATTTCTACCGTCTAGCTACTTAATATGTGATATTTTGGTCAATTTTTTGCGAAAGGGTAAAAAAACAAACCTAAAACAGGGATTTATTTATGTTCTGCAGAAATATTTGCCATCAAATTCTACTATTTAGTATTTAAAAATTGTCACTTTAACATCAATTAATGTCTGGATTATATAGAGTCCGCCATCGAACGTTTTTTTTTTTCAACTATTCAACCGTTGGACTATTATTTGTGCGGCAGCCATTTGAATGAAATTATTAACTGGAAAGATTGTACTTTCAAATAAAAAAAGAAATTTGTGAAAATATTCAGCAGTTTTTGTATAGCATTTTCAAAAAAAAGTTATTTGGCGGATCCTATATTTAGTCCCTATTACACTTATATATAGCCTATATATTTTTGGTATAAATTACAACAGTTTTCTATGACGTTAACTATTTATTTTATGTGCAAAAATACTTCGGGTTTCGGTGTTTTTCTACATATCGTCCGTGTACACATTGAATTGGAATTTTAAGGTTTTTCCCTTTTTGGGCAGTAATACAAACTCCGACTATTTGTTGGTATTCATAAACAAACAGAAACAAATTTTTCATAATCACATTAGGCCGTATGTGCAGTTTATCTATAATAGATTAGTCTATTGAAACGGAACAGAAAATTTCTTTAGGTTGATTCCCCGATTTAAATGAAAGTTTGCAAATTTGTAATAAGAGGAATATAACTACATTTCCTGTTTTAAAATAAATATGAAATTGTAGATTTAATTAAAAAAAACGTTTTTTTTTCTGGTAGGAGTTGGAAATATATATTTTTTCAGAGAATTTTAGCAATTATAAAATAAAATTATCAAATCTAAAAAAAGATAATTCTGCAAGTAAGAGGATCCACAAGTTTCATAATGGACAACAATTATAAACGACTATTGCAGTCGAAATTGAAAATATTTTATAGACATAATTAAAACAACTTATTTTAAGCTGGCTTCAAAAATGTTATGGATGTTTCCGACTAAAATTAATCTGGTTAATGTGGTTTATTTAATGTGTTCTCCAAAAATATTTTTTTTTATTTTTTATACACTCCACGAGAGTAATATTGTGCATTTGTTTGTAACACCCAAAAGAAAGGGAGATAAACCCATTGTTAATTATACCGATCGGCCTAGCATCACTTTCTGAGTCGATTTAGCAATGTCCGTCTGTCTGTCCATCTATTGTTGTAATCACGCAATTATAGCCAGAACCAAACGAAACTTTGCACAACGAAGTTTTTCGGGACAAGGACGAACGCTATTTAATTTGAAGAAAATCGGTTCAGATTTAGATATAGCCCCATACGAATTTCACTCCCGATTTGACTTTTTTCACTCTAGATACCACATATTTCAACAGATTTTCTTAAAAATTAGCAAAACATCTTATATTTAAACTAGGAACACCTACGGTGAAAATGGGTCACATCGGTTCAGATTTACATATAGCTGTCATACAAATTTCGTTCCCGCAGAAACCGCGTATTTTCAGAGAATTTCTTAAAATTGAGCATAACACGTTATACTTCAACTGGAAGAACTTATTGTGAAAGTTAGTCACTTCATTCCATGTTTGGATATAGCCCCATTATAGCCATATTAGGAAACATACAAAAAATTTTCCCGTTTTCACTTTTTTACTGAATTGAATTGTATTCCGATAGAAAGTGGAGTGTGTAATACAGTCGGCCCCGCCCGACTTTAGCCTTTCCTTACTTGTTTTAATTTATGTTAATTCCTTGCCAAGATTTTAGTGAAAATGTCAAATAAATTTGAATAAAATTAATTTTTGGTAAGCTGTAAATTTTTTCCTGTTTGATATTACTATGCAACTTTCAATGGGTATTCGAGTATTATTTAAAAATAAATAACAATAAGCATGGGAGATATTATACATCCCAATTTAACTGCCATATTAAAAAAATTATCAAAAGTTTTCCACTTAATTTTACATTGAAAATTCGTCTTATAAATCTGTGATAAATGTCTATGAATATGGTCCTCACTATTATTTTTTATTTGAATTTGGATATTGTCCTTTTTGTATCTATATTTCATAGAATCCAAATTTAATCACGATGGTGACATATATTACTTGGTTGGTCACTGCCTTTATCATGATTTCCGACCCGTAGCGACCATTTTTATAAGGTTTCGCAACTGTTATTTTTTAAGTTAACTACTTGACATTCAAACAGCTACAGTGGCGACAACAGCCTGTTGTAAAATTTGAGTTTTAAAAATTTAAGGCAAAGTATCTGCTATGTAACAACTTTCTTACGCAAATGTATTCTTTCAGTCCCCATCCATAAACAAAGAAACTACATTGTAATTTGTGAAAACTCTCCTTTTTGGGGATTTTTGATTTTTGTTTGGGAATTCTGAGACTGTTTTTATTAAGTAAGTTTCTATTCAAAAGGACAAACCTGTGCTCAAAAAGCGTCCTATTGTGCCACCTATGTGAGAAGTACGGTTTTAAAAGACTTGACTTTTCAAAATTTTAAGTGCTTCTTTGAAATCCCGAAAAACAAAGTTGATTTCGTTCCACAATTAAAGAATTTGTATTTTCTCGCTGTTGGAATACAGTGAACATTTGCAATAGTTTATTCATTGTAACGTAATCCTAGAATATTTATGGACATTCGATTGTATAATCTTCAAGACTTCATGTCATCATCTTCTGAGAGGGATGATCCCCTAAATTGTGCCCCAACACGCTTATCGGAGGATACATATGAAGACGTCATTGGCGTGTGTCTGCTTGAAGTCAATCAGCATTGACGTGCCTACAATTCCACTCTCCATCTGTGCCTGCTGCGATTGCTAGACTTTGTAATCTTCACGTAAACATTTCTTTTTCAAGTTTTATTTTGTTTTCGCTGTTGATTCATAAAATGCAACGAAGTAGCCATAATTTGTATTGTTGTAAATACGAGTACACCTGCATCGTCATCATCGTCAGCAATTGATGCGAGCAGCAGACGCTGGCAATGTCTGGCATTTTCCAAAAAGAAAAAAACACATGACAGCAATGAAAGAAATACAATAACAATAACAACAAAAGCAATTCCATTACAAACACCAACGCCATCAGCCCCCCCCCCCAAAACAACTGCAGCTGCGCCACATTCACGGGACGAATTATAACTCGGAGACGCTTTTATGAACCACCATCATCATCAACAACAACATGAACATCAGCTCGCAATGAACTGAAAAGAGCTCTGAAATGAAGACAAAACACTTTAGAAGGTTGTGAAACTTTTGCTTCGACCAACCCCCGTCCCTGCCACAGAAAAGACAAAAACATTAACATACACAAACACAAACATTTGTGAGCATGTGTGAGAGTGTATTTTCCTTTTTTTCTGAAAAGGTGAAGGAAACTTTGAAAATTTATGCAAAAATAATACCAAAACTTCAGAAGAAAACTGAATAAAACATAAGATATGCTGCTGAACATTTAGAAAATAAGTCGATAACTCTGTCTCCAACGAAAAAGGGAACTAGCGGGGTAGTTTGGTGGGATCAAAAGAATGCTTAAATTATGTTTATAGCAATTTTTCTTGAAGATTTTAAATTTGGCATTTAAAACAAGTAAGGAAAGGCTAAAGTCGGGCAGGGCCGACTCTATGATACACTCCACTTTCTATCCTATTACAATTCAATTCGGCGAAAAAGTGAAAACGGGAAGGATTTTTTGTATCCTGTAAATGTATGTATTTGACAAAAAATTGGAAAGGACAATTGTAAGGGGGTGTATTGAAATTTGGAACGAAATAGGTGAAATATAATATGTATAGTGTGGCCAAAATCGGTTAAACATTTGGGAGCAACATTTGTATTTGGGCTATATCTAAATCTGAACTGATCTTACCCACTTTCACCATAGGTTTTTTCACTTGGATTATAAGATGTTGTGCCAAATTTAAAGATAATCAAGTACAATATTGGGTTTCTAGAGCGGAAAATGTCAAATCGTGAGCGAGTTTTGTATGGGGGCTATATCTAAATCTGAACCGATCTTAACCAATTTTTGCATAGGTGTTTCTAGTTGGATTATAAGATGTTGTGCCAAATTTAAAGAAAATCGGGTGCAATATGTCGATTCTAGAGCGGAAAATGTCAAATCGTGAGCGAGTTTTGTATGGGGGCTATATCTAAATCTGAACCGATCTTAACCAATTTTTGCATAGGTGTTTCTAGTTGGATTATAAGATGTTGTGCCAAATTTAAGGAAAATCGGGTACAATATGTGGTTTCTAGAGCGGAAAATGTAAAATCGGGAGCGACATTTGTATGGGGGCTATATCTAAATCTGAACCGATTTGCCTCAAATTAAATAGCGTTCGTCCTTGATCAAAAAAACTTATTTGTGCCAATTTTTGTTAAGATCAGACTATAATTGCGACCTGTAATTTGATTACAACAATAGATGGACAGACAGACAGACAGACGGACATTGCTAAATCGACTCAGAAAGTGATTCTAAGTCGATCGTTATACTTAACAATGGGTCTATCTCGCTTCCTTTTGGGTGTTACAAACAAATGCACAAAGCCATAATACTCTCGTGGAGTGTATAAAAATCTTGTGATATCTTTAAGAAAAATTGTACGAGGTGACTATTCTCTCCGAAATGTTTTCAGACATATTCTCCCAACATAAGTGGGCAAACGAAAGAAAATTTTAAGTTTCCAAAGATCAATCAAAAAGATATCTTGATGAGATTGCACATGTTTAGAACAGAGGTGGTCTTCAGATGCGTTGCAAAATTGTGAATCCCAAATTTGGTCACATCGGTCATGTCAAATAAAATTGATTCTAAAGATATTTTGTACATTGTAGTGAGAAGATTAATTTATGAGAAAAAAACATTTTTGGAGGATTTCATATTTTTTACACATATGTACATTAGGCTGGGTCGCCGAACAGTGGTTCCGAATCAAAATCCATCGGCTAAAATTCAATAACTTTTGCTCTAGTAGACATTTTTGAGTTCTGTAAAAAATCAAAATTGGACAAGGACCCAAGGATTATTTTGAGATATTAACATTAAAAATCGGGAAATCGGATATATTTTAGAAATCGACTCAAAGTTGATTACTTTTCGTATTTTTCGATTTTAAAGAAAATTAAAATTTTTATTTTTTGTGTTTATGTTTTTTTCAACATATTTTTACGTATTTGGTCATAATAAATAAAAATAAAAATTTATTTTTTTTATATTACAGATTTTCACGTTTTTCAGATTTTGAAAATTGAAAAAACGTAATTTATTTTTTTTTATTTTGTCGAACTGTTTCTCACACAGTTTAAGAGATTTTGCACTCAATTTTTTTGTATTAGAAATTGTTGTTTCTTAGCTTTATTATGACGTTAAAACTATGTTTGTGACAAATATAGTTCGTTTGTAATAAATATTTTAAAACGTATCCTTTTTGAACAAATGTCTGACTTAGGACCAACACAACTTTTTTCCTACAAAAACCTTTAACGAAATATATACATATTTGGAAAGGTTAAAAGGTTCCCCGTTTTTTCGGGGTAACTTTTGCCCTTCCGAAATTTCCCGCTTGGTAGGTAGGATACATTTAGTGGAAAAAGTCCATTTTTTTAGTTCCGAAACTCAATTTTCTTCTTTTTCTCCCACTAACTTTTGAAATATATGTAAGCAGATAAAAAGAGGAGTAAATTTCCTATATGCTCATGCTAAATTTTATAACAATCGGAGTTCATTTGCCGATACTATGCCCAAAAACCCTAATAACACCTGATTTACCATTATTATTTTGGGTTTTTGGGCATATTTCCCGCAAATGAACTCCGATTGCTATAAAATTTAGCATGAAGATAAAGGAAATTTACTCATCTTTCTATATACGTACCTACTTATCAGATGATAATGGGAAGAAAATGAATAAATTGCGCTTTGGAACAAAAAAATCGGACTTTTTGCACTATATGCCTGCTAAATCAGATATTATTTTGCTTTTTTTTGTCATATTTCCGGCAAATGAACTCCGATTGTTATAAAATTTAGCATGAGGAGAAAGGAAATTTACTCACCTTTTTATCTGCGTAATTTAATGAGACGAAAATGAGTAAATTGCGTTTTGGAACTAAAAAATTTGACTTTTTGCACTAAATGTATCATATCTTCCAAGGGTGCAATTTCGTGCAGGCAAAATTTGCCCTACAAAACCGAAGAACCCTTCAGCCTTTCCAAATTCCGTTAAGGCATTCCGTTAAAGGCTTTTGAAGAAAATAAGTTGTGTTGGTTAAAATTCAGATATTTGTTCAAAACGGATATTTTTAAAAATATTTATTACAAACGAACTATATTTGGCACAAACATAGTTATAATAAAGCTAAGAAACCACAATTTCAAATAAAAAAGATCTGAGTGCAAAATCTCTTAAAATGTGTGAGAAACAGTTCGACAAAGTCAAAAAAATAAATTACGTTTTTTCAATTTTCAAAATCTGAAAAACGTGAAAATCTGTAATACAAAAAAAATAATTTTTATTTCTCATTATGAAGAAATACGTAAACATATGTTAAAAAACACAAAAAAAAATAAAAAATTTAATTTTCTTTAAAATCGAAAAATACGAAAAGTAGTCAACTTTGGGCCGATTTCTAAAATATATCCGACTAGCAGTACCCTCTGCTTCGCACGCGAAAAATCCAGGTATTTGTTGTTAGTTTTATCCGTCTCTGTTTAAGGATAGTATTTATTTGATTTTCTTCTCTAAAATAGTAAATTGGAAACATAGCACTCATATACAGTCAAAGGATGTCGATGTGCACTGTTTTACCTGAACTCCCTTCGTATATATATTTTTATCATTTTCTACCCAGTTTTTAACAAAAAAATTGCAACCGCAGAGCCTTTTATTCGAAAAAAAAAATCCATTCTGATGGCGCTTCTACAAGGTCAGAGGAATTTACATACCAAATTTCACGATTCTTGCTATAATTATTTAGTTGGTACTATTTTATCCCTTTTTGTCTCGCTCACCTCTTATAAGAACAAATTTCGAAAGATCCAATTTTACTGCTCTTCTACATGGACAGAAGAACTTGTACATCAAATTTCAAGATTCTAGCTGCAATACTTTAGTTGGTACCATTTTTATCCCATTTTGTCCCGCTCACCTCTTATAAGTACAAATTTCGAAAAATCCAATTTTACTGCGCTTCGACATGGTCAGAAGAACTTGTACATCAAATTTCAAGATTCTATGTGGTGAGAGGAATTTACATACCAAATTTCACGACTATAGCTGTAATAGTTTAGTTGGTACCATTTTTATCCCTTTTTGTCCCGCTCACTTCTTATAAGTACAAATTTCGAAAGATCCAATTTTACTGCGCTTCTATGTTGTGAGAGGAATTTACATACCAAATTTCACGATTCTAGCTGTAATAGTTTAGTTGGTACTATTTTTATCCCTTTCCATCGAAAAATCCATTTATGTTGTAAGTCTACGTTGTCAGAGAACTGTAGATACCGACTTTCACGAATATACATGCAATACTTAAATTGGTACCATTTTTATGCCTTTTTGCCTCTTTCCTCCCTTAAAAGTACAAATTTCGAAAAATCTCTATTTGTAGCTCGTCTGCATGGTTATTGCAAGGAACACACCGAATTTAATGTGTCTAGCTACTGCCGTTTAGTCAAGAAGAAGGATCGATGTTTATCCCTTTTTGTCCCATTTTACCCCCTAAAAGTGCGAATTTCGTAAAACTCTTTCTTAGTCGACGTCTACGTCATATTTGGGAACTACCCTGAAAATTGCATGATCCTGGCTTCAGCCGTTTGGTCCGGGGGCTGGTCAATGATAAGGCAGTCAGCCAGTAACGCAACTCTTTTATATATATATAGATTTCCCGATTTTTAATGTTAATGTATCTCAAAATAATGGGTCCTTGTCTAATTTTGATTTTTTACAGAACTCAAAAATGTCTACTATAACAAAAGTTATTGAATTTTGGCCGATGGATTTTGATTCTGAACCACTGTGCGCCGTCCATACAAATGGAAAAACAAGTTCCAGTCACCCCACCACAAAAAAGTTTGGATTCTTTAATGAGAATTTGCAAAATATTACGTTCCTAGTTCAAGCCATCTGTGAGCTAAACGCTCCTGATAACCCTAAAAATCATGTTTTTGCGGTGTCATTTTTTTTGTGTTACATTTTTTTCCAATTTTTTTTCTGAAAAAATAGACCTTTGAATGCACTTTAAATAAAAATTTTGATTCTTGTCTTAGAGTAACTTTTTGGTCGAATTATTGGACGTTTGTGGTAATTTTTTGTTGATTTTCACAGTGACAGCTGAAAAAATTTTCGTATTTGGTGTTAGTATTTTACAAAAAAATAAATAGCGGCAGTCAATACCTTTCGAATGATGCCTAAATGATGAACATCGGAATTAAATTGACGCCGCTGCGCTCATTTTCGTAAAAAGAGTTTGAATTTTTTGCTCTGAAAATGCATCTCCTCTATTAAATTATTTTACAAACAAGGAGTCAGTGACGTCATTTTTCGCCCGATATTCATCATTTAGGAGTCATTCAAAAGGTATTAATTCCTTCTATTTATTTTTCACATCAAGCCTTACAAAATGTTTCCAATAAATATGAGTTTTTAGCTGTCACCTTGAAAACCACAAAAAATCAATATAAACGTCCAATAATACTACCAATGAGTTATTCTGAGACAAGAAGAAACATTTTTATTTAAAGTGCTCCCAATGGTCTATGAATTCAGAAAAAAATTTTGGACCAAAAATTCTGCGGACTACCACTTCGCAGTGACTTTTCAACATCAAACCCGGCCTCTTTAAGGAAATGATTCTCACAAACGAACGAGAAGCACAACTCACTTGCTGAATTTGCGTTTGTGAGAATCATTTCCTTAAAGAGGCCGGGTTTGATGTTGAAAAGACGCTGCGAAGCCACTTGAAAACACCTTTGACATGGTCGAAATCATGATAGTGGTAGTCTGCAGCCAAGTAATAAATGTTACCATGCCATTTGTAAATAAATTTGAATTCTATTAAATATAGAGCCAGGACAATATCCCAGTTCAAATCAAATATTGATTACAGACCAAAACAAGTAAGAAAAGGCTAAAATACACTCCAATTTCTATCCGAATACAATTCAATTCGATAAAAAAGTGAAAACGGGAAGAATTTGTGTATGTTTCCTAATCACAGACTAATATGACCTGGTCCAATTTGTCAAATCGAGTATAATATTTGTATCGGTATCACAATCAATTTGATGAAATTCGGTGAAAATATGTGGTTTCTAGAGCGGAAAAAGTCAAATTGGGAGCGAAATTTGAATGGGAGCTATATATAAATCTGAACCGATCTGACCAATTTTCAACACAGGTGTTCTTAGTTTTAATGTAAGATGTTTTGCCAATTCTGAAGACAATCTGATACAATTTGTGGTTTCTAGAGCGGAAAAAGTCAAATCGGGAGTGAAATTTGTGTGGGAGCTATATATAAATCTGAACCCATCTGACCCATTTTCACCCATCTAGTGGAAGTATAAGATATTTTAGCAAATTTGAAGAAGATCTGGTAAAATGTGTGATTTCTAGAGCAGAAAAAGTCAAATCGTGGGGCAAAACCTGAATGGGAGCTATATATAAATCAGAACCGATCTGAACTATTTTCACCATAGACGTTTCTAGTTTAAATATAAGATGTTTTGCCCAATCTGAAGACAATCTGATACAATATGTGGTTTCTAGAGCGGAAAAGTCAAATCGGGAGCGAAATTTGTATGAGAGCTATATATAAATCTGAACCGATCTAACACATTTTTACCACAGATGTTTCTAGTTCAAATGTAAGATGTTTCGCCAATTTTGAAGAACATCTGTTAAAATATGTGAAAAGAGTCAAATCGGGAGTGGAATTCGTATGGGGGGCCTATATCTAAATCTGAACCGATTTAAATTAATTAGCGTTCGTCCTTGTGCCGAAAAACTTCGTTGTGTAAACTTTCATTTGGTTCTGTCAACAAGTGCGTGATTACAAGAATAGATGGACAGACGGACATTGCTAAATCGATTCAAAAAGTGATTCTAAGTCGATCGGTATAATTAACAATGGGTCTATCTCCATTCCTTTTGGGTGTTACAACCAAATGCACAAAGACATAATACTCTCGTGGAGTGTATAAAAATACGAACGAAAAAAAAAAACTAAAATTTTTATTTATTTTTACTTTAATGGCCGATGCGAGGCGAAAAGGGATAAACGTGGTACCAAATAAAGTACCAGCATAGATGTACAGCATAAAGTGATTTTTAGAAATTCATTCTTTTAGGGGGAGAAGCGAGAACACATGTGATTTTTATGGTGATTTTTCAAAATGTGCACTTTTTGGGAAAGAGGAACAAAAAGTGATAAAACAGCATTATTTAACAGAAACTTCAGATCGAGGATGTTATTATAACAACTTATGCACAGTTGTCCTCCTAATTTATGCATTGAGAGACTAAAATGACAGATTTTTTCCATTTTTTTAGCTTTGCGTAATACTAGAATGTACATAGTCCAGTTTTTACTTCACATATATGCAATTCCGAGCCAAAAGTTTGAAAGAAATGTGCGGCCCTCAATGGGTTAATAAGTTCTAAAAATTGCAATAAACTATGAGTTAACTGAAGCTTTTCAGTTTTTCAATTCCTCATCCAATCAATTCCTCAACGATAAGTTTAGCATTAACAACCATTTGAAATTTCCCCCTTAGTTTATTTATATTTTTTTTTTAAATATCCTTATTTTCTACAAATTTCCTTTATTTCTTCAAATACCCCTTTATTTTCTTCAGGAGGATGCCAGGTATTAGAAAATAAAACATTTTTTGCATTTTTATTGTTTTTTTTCGCATAAAAATCAGTTTAGATTTAATCAACAAAATAAAAAAAAAAACTTAATTTAAAAAAATCTCAATTTGATCCACTGTTTGATAGTGAAAGTGATATTCGACACATTTGTAGTAATCATGATTACCCTTAATTAAACATTTAATAGGACATGGTCGGACTTATATTTCCAAAATGTACAAATGTGTACAAAAATGTAGCCTCAATGAATGCTTGAATTTTAATAAAAATTTTAGTCATAAAATTTTTGTTGTTGTTGATTTATGGATCAGTAAGCTTCAAACACACAAACGGACACAACATTTCTTGTTGCCTAGTGTAATTTTAAAATAAAAGCTTATTTCATTTGCGAGATATATGTAAATTGTTTTACTGATCGCATGGAATACGTTTCAATTCATGTGTGAATTTTGGGACACCCTTTATACACATACGTTACATTATAAATAGTAGCCGCTCTTTTCACTTTGAGTAGCTGTTCTTTTCACTTTGAGCGGTAAATTTAGCGCGAAGTTCAAATCGTGTGTGTTTTTTTTTGATTACCCAATTCGAGTTCCCTTCCAAGCATGAACAATATTTCCCCGAAATCAAAACCCTACACAAATTGTTTGGATAAATTTCATAATAGTGCCACATTTGGGGGGGGGCGACATTCTTAAATGTCCAAAAACGCGCACATTCTGCTGTAAAATACAAATGTTAACATTGCGTCCGTGTCAGTTTGCTTTTACTAATAAATTATTTCTTTCTTTCATTGCAGGTTGCACAAAATGTATGTTTACAAGATCACAACACAATAGCGGCGGCAACAACAATTCAAAAACACAAAAAAAAAACATTTAAAAGAATCGCCTAAAACATGAACTAGAAACCAAACATAAAAGAAACAAATAGCTGTTCAGGAATCCGAAAAGTCATGTAAATTTATATTACCTGAGTGCTAAGTGGAGACAGCGATAGAGAAATTAACAGACAGACAGACAGCCAGCCAGCCAACCGAGAGCAACAGCATAGCAAGTGAACAGCAGTAGCAGCATTTAGTGTTAATGGCCGAAACAAATCCTCAGCCAACAACCACATAAGGCCACCGCCGCCCCCTCAATTCAAAACACTGACAGGCTGGGCAAGGAATATAAGTCACAAGACGACCGAGAGCAACTGACAGCAACAACAACATAATCGCTCCGTGCCCGTGAGAGGAACAACAACAACTCGCACAACATCGAATAGACAGCAAGTTCCATCAGTGCTTTTGAAAATAAATTTGAATGTCTCTGTCGTAACGGTTGATCGCCAACGTAGTCATCGAACGCACTGCAGCTGTATCAAACACCTAAAGAAAAGAGCAGCAGCGCAGTCGGAGAACATCACAACATAGTCAGACCGTTACTGTTGAGTGTGTGTGTGGACCCCCACCCACGTTTTAGTTCTTCTGCTTGGGCCCACTTCGATTCGTTTCTATTAATGTTCGAACAACACACGTATCGTCAAACATCATCGACATCGGACCAAGTAGCAGTAGCAGCAGCAGAGAACAACGACGCCGTCGTCCCCCACTTACGCTGCCAGTGTGGCCTATGCTGTTGAGTGTTTGAGCTGCTGTGCGTCGCCCGACGTCGTACGCTCTCTTTCGTTGGGGTGCCCCAGCATGTGTTGTTGCTCATATCGCAGCCCCGTGCAGCAATAATACAATAACACCTGAGCAGCAGCAGCATCTGACTCGCTGTGATAAGAATACCACAAAGACGAAGCGGCCGAAGAGTATCAATAAAATGTTAAAAGGTAATTAAAGAATTTAAAAACGTACCAGTCGTACGGCACAGTGGTATGTATTCGTACTCGCACTCGTACTACTCGTAGTATTATTCTAAATATTGAGTTGTAGTTGTTGTTTTGCTGCCTCGGCGTATAATGAATAATTTGATAGTAATTAAATTATAATTAATTTGGTTTATTTGTATTTTTGGATTGTTTGTTTTTCTTTCGATTTTAATTAGCTGAGTTTTGAGTGGGCGTATACGTGCACTAGGGTGTATCGATGAGTAATCAATTGAAAATCTCATTTGGAGGCAGTTGCCAATATGATTGTCATAAAAGCATAACATGTTTGAGGCAAGTGTTTAATAATGAGAATGATGCTTTGATTATTTAAATATTTAATTATGAACCGTTTTATTGCTCAGTCGCACAGTGGCTAGGAATCGTTGGATGTATTAATTTCATGCATTTAAAAAATACAATTTAATCTGATGATAGGAATGACCTTAAATGTCAAAGGCCGAATCTGGCACTTTTTATCAAAATCGCGTTTTTGCATATTTCGACATATTTCAGCGATTTCTAACGGATTATGTAAAAGTTGTTAACGCACCTTCCAAATATTGAATCTTCGAATGTATATTTAATCGATTTACGATGCATTAAAAAGTATAATTTCAACTGACGATCTTAAATGTAAAAGGGTGTAACTAACATTTTTTCAAAATCGCTTTTTTTTTGCATATTCCCATAAATTGCAGCGATTTCTAACGGATTGTGTAAAATGCGATTTCGACAAAAAAATTACAAATTGACTCACTTTACATTTAAGGTAACGATATACAATTATGTGCATTGAGCCACTGGAAAACTTGTCATTTATTCTGTGAATTTCTTTAACATTTTTATTTCGATTTATCGCAATAATATTAAAATCTATTTTCAAATTATATTTTTCTGTGACGAGACATTTTTTCTTGCTACTCACTACACCCTATTGCATCCACCCAGTTGGACAAGATTTAATGGGGTGCTCTTCTCCACAGTAGTATGTAGTGAGTATTGTTGAATTGTTTTAGAGGTCATATTTATAGAATTGAAAATGTTGTAATTAAACAATTTTATAACAAAGTTGGGTACTCTATTCTAAGTATCACCCACTATTTATGGAGCTAGGCGGCTTGCCATATACATACGCTGAGAACATTTCTGTCAGAAATTAATGGGCTTCGTCTTTGGGGGGTGAGAAATTCCTTCACGACATGGAATTAATAGATAAACATACTTTAAAGTGGTATTTTGGGGTTATAAAACTAGATTTTTTCGAAATCGAACAGCTGGTGATGTTTTGCTGTTAATGCTATTTTTTTTATTTGCTTGAAATGTTTTCTAACTATTCTCCTCTCTGGAGTTTCAGATTTTTTGTTGCTAAGTTTTGGACTATTTATTTTCTAATATACACTTGTGATCGTCATCAGCCTATACACACACAAAATATTTGCACAAAACGTGCAACAAATTTCGTGCGATATATTTAATTTGGTAACTTTACAGGAGAGCAATTTAGACATTATAAATTATCATATTTGACATGAGCGCACTCTAATTATGAAATGTAAATATATTAAAAATTAAGTTAATTGACGTTGTTAGATTTTCATTTGCTCGTTCTGCTGCCCCTTCACTGGACTACTTAATAGATAAACATACTTTAAAGTGGTATTTTGGGGTTATAAAAATAGATTTTTTTCGAAATCGATATCGGAGTACATTCCACAGTATTACCAGCAGATTAAAGGATGTCGACTTTACATAGAAGCACAGTACCATATTACGAAAATTGTGATATTTTTATGCACATTACTATAATTACTATTTCAAACTATAATGTATACTTATGCGCACTGTTTAAAATCGACAACTATATATAAATTAAATGCTGTAATTGTGAAAGTGAACATGCTTAAATATTAGACGATTGTCACTCGCCATTAGAAAGAAGTATAAATTTTAATAGAAGTATAAATTTTAAAGATATCCCCAGATTCGCATCATTCCCCGACCACATGTACAAATTTCGAAAAATCCATTTTTTTCGAGTCTTCATAGTCAGAATTTATACACAGAATTCAATGATTTCAAACTTCAGCAGTTTGGTAGGTCCCATTTGTATCCCTCTTTTTTAATTATATCCCTTACAAAAATCTCTCTATTTTACGTGTCTACGAATTATTGGGACGTACATACCGAATTTCATGATTCTAGCTGTTGTCGTATCATTTGTCCCGTTTCGCAAGCTAAAACCTTTATTTTCTTTGTGGTGCTTCTAAGCTACAATAAATTTTAACTGTATGGAAATCAGAAATTTAATTAATAAGCCAAGGCTACCAATATTTGTATACTATGTATATAATTGAAATAATACTTCAATTCATAAAGTATATATAAGGCAGCAATCATAAATACCCTAAATATTGGGGATAGAGAGTGTATTTTCAGCTGCAGTCCTTTGGTTGGTTGTATTTCCATCCTATTTTAATTTCAAAAGTATAAATTTTGAAAATACCTTATCTCTCACATACGCAGCATAAGACAACTTCATGATTCTAACATTTTTTTTGTCGTAAAAGCAACAAAATGAAGTACGAATTTAAAAAAAAAAATATTTTACTCAGAGGAATGTATACACCGAATTCCATGATACTATCTGCGGCCATTTTCTTGGTACCATTTTTATCCCCTTTTTCGCATTTTGTCCCCTCAACAGTACGACTATCTAAAATCTCTTTAATTTACGTATCTACACAATTAGAGGGATGTAAACATCGAATTTCATCATTCTAGCTGTATTCGTTTAGTTGCTACTATTTTTATCCCTCAATTCCCATTTTACCCCTTAAAAGTACGAATTTGGTAAAACTTTTTTGTTGTTCGTGTCCACGCAGTCAGAAGAAAGTATACACCGTGTAGTATACACAGTGTAGGTACTATTTTTATCCCCTTTTTCCATTTGAACCCCAAAAAATACGAATTTTGGAAAGTTCTTTTATTTTACGTGTCTACGCAATCAGAGGAATGTATACATCGAATTTTATTATTCTAGATGCAGTCGTTTGGTTGGTACTATTTTTATCCCTCTATCCCCATTTAACCCCTTAAATGTACGAATTTAGAAAAACTAATTTTATATTATGTATCTACTCTATTAGAGGAATGTACACGCCAAATTTCGCGTTTCGTGTTTCTATCTGTTGTCATTTGATAGGTACCATTTTTATCCCTTTTTGTCCCATTTCGCCCCCTACAAATAAAAAAACACTCTATGGTGCCCCTTATGCTATAAGGGGAATGCGCGTTGCAAATATCAAGTAAATACAAGCTAATATGTTCAAAAAACATACTGAAATACTCTAAATATTAGGAGTATTTTCAGTCCTTGTGAGGGAAAAATTTTTCCCTCTGGGCCGATTTCCCCCACTTTCAATCCCAACCGATCTATAACCATAAGAACTATTTAGGAAAAATTTGAACCTCCTAGCTCATTTAGTTTGACCGCTATCGTGCTTTCAACAGACAGACGGACATGTCTATATCGTCTTAGAATTTTACCACGACCCAGAATATATATACTTTATGGGGTCTCCGATGAATATTTCAAGTTGTTACAAACGGAATGACAAAGTGAATATACCACCATCCTGGAGGTGGAGGGTATAAAAATATTTTAAATACCTATTCGCACCTTATGATGCCAGTATTATTTCAAAGGAAACATCTGTTAAAAAATATTTAAAATGTCATGCTTCTTTCTATATTAGTTTAGCATTAAACTTTTTAAGAGGGAAATCTTGAAATGGTTTTTAATGCTGAACTAATACAGATAGAAGCATACAATTTGAAGTATTTTAGCAGCTATTCGCCTCTTTAATTTAACACTTATGTGGGTTGTGAATAAGTGCTTAAAATAATTTTGAAAAAAGTTGTATCCTTTGGCATTTTGTATGAAAAACTAAAAACGCCAATTAATCCATTTCTCCTATAGTTTCTATTATGAGTAGCGATAATGTTAGATGTGATGATTTATAATATTTAAATCGCTCTCCTGGAGTTACCAAATAAATAGAGGTCATGATCAACTCTTTAAAATCTTTGTAATTCAATATTTGAATAATGGGTGCTTTGCGATATAAACAAATGATTGTAAGAATATGAAATTTATTTTTAAATTTAAATTGTTGAACACAAATACTTAATTTTAAATTGCAATAAATTTAACAACAAAAAATAAGAATTTTGCTTCCTGGATAACAAAAACCAATTTTTTGATTCAAAAAATTCATTTTTATGTCTGATTTTGTAAAATTTGTTTAATAAAAATGAATCTTTTATTTTGAGGTCATTTCTAATATTTGCACTATAATTTTGGGAATATAAAAAATATTTTTTTTATTTTTAAATTATTGGCATTCTAATGAAGAAAATAATAAAATGTTGATAAATGTAGAACTTATGAGCCGTTTTGGTAAAGCGTAAGAGATTTTTTGCTGGCGCTATAAAAACCCAATTAATAAAAAAATAAAACAAAACATTTTATTGGATTTTTTTTAATTTTATGAAGATTTTTGTTCAGTGGTGGCTGTTTCTAAACCAATGCTTCAACGAGAAGACGAAGTTGGTGACATATGTAGCCCACTTCCCTTCCTTTAATGTAATGCATAAGTGGACACGATCTGACGCATACTCTCAAAATTATGGTACGAAAATGAAAGGTATTTCCAACGAAATGTAATGTATCCATATGAAAATAATATCATTTTTGTGTTGAGAATGTAAAAAACAGTCCTTCGTCAAAATCGGAATAAACGATTGTTTTTTTACCTGGGTGGCGTATACTTTATGTTTTATTCGGTTAATATTACTCATTCGTTTAGTTAGCGAACTGATTAATAAGTCAAGAGAACGGGAATTATTTTTAAATTTCACGGTATTTCCGGGAAATTCTCGTTTTCTGTAAATACAGAATTTAACAATCCATAAATGTGAAGTTTGAACAAACTTTTATTAAATGAATAAAATATACAGATTAGTAACCAGTAACCATAATTCATTACTGAATTATTTGTCAAAAGTGCTTGATAAATTATAAAAACTAAAAACAACAATAAGAAAATAAATATTTACTGTTTGAGTTGAAGTCACGCTTCCTTCATTAACTATATTTTATTGCTGAAATGTGTTTATATAAAAAATCAATAGTTAAAAAAATATTTTCAATCATTCATTTCAATTCACCTACATTTCTTACGAAAAATTTCGAATATGGGCAGAGTCATTAGAAATAATAAGCTTTCAAAAGGATTTTCATTAAACATAATATTTTACATACATATATAACAGATACATATAACAGATATCTGATTTGAATTAAAAACACCCTTGATAGATAGATTTTCTACAAGAGAACTACCATAATATTCATATTAAAATTTCCGCAGGAATTGCCAGCAATTCTGACATTAAAAATTGTCTGATTTTAAGGGAATTTATATATGCTTTTTTAATATTCTTGCAATTAAACCAATCTGCATTAAAAATATCTATATTTTTTTTTTAAATAGACATAGTTTTCATCAAAATCTAATTTTTGAACAAGTTCAAAAATTATGTAAATATTAACTAAATTATAACATTATAAAAATACAAATATATGTGGAATTCTCTGTATATAGATCAAAGAAAAATCTAGCTCTTTTATTTTTTCTGGTCATAGAGCTTACACAGTGCGAAGTATACTGTGTTGAAGGGAGTGGTTTCGTTGCGTCGTTTGCACACAAGGCGTGGTGGGAGATTGTTGTTTTCTAAATTCTATAACTTCCGACATAGTTAAGATATTTTGATGCGCGAATATGAGCTTGAAGGGTAATTTCTTATGGATTTATAAAAAATAATTTAAATCCAAAAATTATGGTTATTTGGAAAATACTGTCTTACTGTTTCTTCTATAACTTTCGATTCATCTGAGATCCTACGTTTTTTTGCAATTAAAAGTAAACACATTGAGCTACTTCTAGCGAAAAATAATTTAAATAAAAGGCGACATTAGTTCATAAAAAAATAAAAATATTCATTTTTTAATTTTTATTGTCATATTTTTTAATTAAATTAATTTTGATACGACCACAAGAAAATGCTTTTCACAGGCGCATCAAAATATTTTAGCTATGTCAGAAGTTATAGAATTTATAAAAAAAAATAAATTTTTTATCCGTATTGCAGAGAATCCCCCATATGTATGTTAGGCTGGGCCGCGGTCCTTACAAAGGAAAAACCATTTCTAGTAACCCCCCCCAAAAATGAAGATTGAATTGTTTAATGATGTTCTGCAAAATAGTTCTGATGTTCTTCGCTCCTGAAAACACCTCTAAAAATCATGTTTTTCCCTTGTAATTTTTTGTGTTACATTTTTGTCCGGCATTTTTCTGACTTAACAGAAACTTAAACTTAACAGATTTAAATATAAATTTCGATTTTTGTCTTAGATAACTTGTTGGTCTAATTATTTATTGTGTTTTTTTCATAGTGACAACTATTACATATTTGAGGGTGGTATTTTATAAAAATAATACTTTAATACTTTTGGAATGATGCATATATATATTTATATATTTATATTTATTCAGAAAAAATAGACAAAAGTGGAAGATAAAAAATTACAAGGAAAAATATGATTTCTGAAGGTGTTTCAGCCGCTCGTTTAGCTCACGGAAGGCTGGACCTAGGGACGATATATTGTGCAAATCATCATTAAGCAATCCAATTTTCATTTCTGGGAGATGAACGCAGCAATTTATTTTCGTGGCCCATCCTAATGTATATATACATTAAGATTTTTATTTGTTATGATATTTGGCTCGCCCACTACGTGATAGACAATTATGTTTTCATAATAAAAAACATACTGATTTAAATAAGAATTGTCGCGGGAAGACACTTTAGTCAGAAGATATGTGGAATATTTCTTTTTAGTGAAGACAAATTGAAATTAATTTCAATCATATCATTTCATCATCATCATTATATTAACCAGCCAGGACGTACAGGATTTTTTAAGGAATTGATAGGTGCAAGCCAACCGTGGGGTTGGGCCTATAAAGTTATATTATTTTGACATTTTACATTCCTAGAGATAAATGAAAAATCAATACCAGTATTTTAATACCCTCACTCATTTGGGACAGAAAACAATTTAACGCATTGAAGAAGTGACTTCTTAAGTTCCCTAAGTATGTTTGAACCAAACCCGTTTCACGACTTGATGAAGATTTTTGAGCCATGTCCGTCCGTCCGTCTGGTGTACACAATAACTCTCGAAAGGAGTTAAGGAATCAATTCAAGCTTTGCACATGATAATATTTTTCCCAAACTTAGTTTAAGTTCGAAGATGTGCGAAATTGCCACACCCACACATATAGCCCATATTCCACTGTTAAAATAAACCCCATTTAACTTCCACTCGGATATTCAGAATCAGCTATATTTTGGTATTTGCTAATGTTTTTATAATCACTTTAAGTGTGCAAAATATGGCGGGCTTTGCCCCGTCCCTTCTAGTACCTCCCACACAAATCACGCAAAACTACGTAAAATTAAAGCTGTTATAACTTTTATACCGATGATCGGAATACTATGAAATTTGATATTTAGCAGTGCTTTTGTAGTGGTTACATTGTCGTGGAATATGGGCGATATTGCCACACCCCTTCTGGTACGTCCCACACAATGTGGCATAAACTTTGGTTACAATAAAACCGCCATAATATCCATACGGGTAGTCAAAATCGTTAGCAATTGGATATTAGAATAAACAATTATAATCACTTTAAACCTAAAAAATATTTACGCTTTAGCCACGCCCATTCTTGCACCTCCAATTGTCTCTATCGCAATTGTCCACAATTGTCTCTATCATAGGTATTATCAAATCCTTCATAACATCCATTATGACTGGATATTTCATCATGTTTTTACAATTTTATAAATGTGGATGCTGCGACGTGATGTGATACGAACCTCCTAGTACCTTCCACACAAATTAAATTTAAAGTCCTTATAACTTCCGCATATATGTTCTTTGAGAGTGAGGGTATATATAAGTCGTGTTAGCCTATGGAACAAAATTAATCTAATTTTCCAGAAGGAGCATTTTGAAGCCAATTTTTAACGGATTTTCCATTCTCTATTCGATTTTGCTAGAAACGATTGTAAATTTTGAAAAAGTATAAAAACCCTCACCCTATTGTACAATATAATGATTTGAGTCTATGCAAACATAATGTTGTTGCTGGGGCAGTTTTTTTTTCTAGAGTGCATATCCATATTTATGCATTTCCACAATGTGTTGCACATATACACAAATAAATTTATTCCACATCGACAAGTTGTGGCTGTTGCTCGCTCACTGGCTCCTCCTTCAAATTAAATATATTTGCTCTCGTGTAACTAAACTAAACATATTTGGGAAGTTCTAATTTCGCGCAGCACCATCAACCGATGACTTTTGATGTTCTTTTTTTATGCAAATGTCATGACAGTTAATAAAAAAATCCATTTTTATGTTGCAACAAAAAAACAGAAAAAGAAACAAAAACACAGTCCCGCAAATGTCAACTTTTGCAACAAATTGCAAAATTCTAATTTATAGTTTTTCATGTTCTGTTTTCTATATTCCATCGTACAAACGGGATAACCCGCGGCAATAAAACAATACTGCTCTGCTAACAAAGTGATGAATGTTTTTTTTGCGACATCACCTATTTTTGTATTTGAACTGTGACGTGGTGTTGAAAGTTGTAGTTCACTAAAAAGGAAATAATTAAATAATAAAATAATAATAAAAGGTGTGTATGCAGATGGTGAATATTACATTAAAGTTATAGGACAATATTTTTTCGGGGAATTTCGATAGTTTTTCCAGTTTATTTCAATCAAAATTTCTTTTATGAAAATTCGAAAAAATACAAAAAATAATTTCTCTGTATTCTAAATAAAATAATCTGACACATTGTCTCAATTCTATGAGGCCCAATTTGAACTTCAAATTCACTATTATTCGACTTTGAATGTCAATCACTTGACACTTGGTATTACATGAATGGATGGATTGCATTCCACAGTGGCTGCCGATTTTCGTATAAGTGCGGTAAAATTACAGGAAAATATAAATGTTTTTAATATAGCCAAACCGAAACAAATTCAAATATTAAAAAAATAATTTTATAAATAAATACAATATTTTTATTATTTCAAGGCAAGGCTGCCAATAGGTGTACACTATATATATCGAAATAATACTTCAAGTAAATTGCAAAACATAAATATTCTTATATTTATATTTGATTTGAACTGTAATATTATCCTGGCTCAAGACCATTTTGCATCTATATTTAATAGAATGCAATTTTATTTACAAATGGCATGTTGACATTTATTACTTGGCTGCAGACTACCACGATCATGATTTCGACCATGTCAAAAGTCTTTTCAAGTGGCTTCACAGCGACTTTTCACGACGCCTCTATAAGGAGATGATTCTCACAAACGAACGAGAAGCACAACTCACTTGCCGAATTTGCGTTTAAAAATCGCACCAAGTAATAAAGTACACAAGCATCTGATTGAGTTGCATATGTAAGCATGTGTATATGCAGGTATAGTTACCCAGCAATACTTCTGCCGTGCCAATGCTCATTTGTTTTAGTTTTTTTCGTTTGTATTCTTTTGGTCTGTAATCAACATTTGACTTGAACTGGGATATTGACCTGGCTCAAGACCATTTTGCATCTATATTTAATAGAATGCAAATTTATTTACAAAATGGCATGTTGACATTTATTACTTGGCTAAATATTCTTATATTTATATTTTCAAAAAGCGTAATTACCACAAATATTGGTAGATAGTGGGTGCCACAGTTGGTTATATTTCCATTCCAAAAGTGAAAATTTTGAAAATCCATTATCTCACGTACATAGTGCAAAATAACCTAACTTCATGATTCAACCAATTTTTACAGTAAAAGTAAAAAGTACGAAAATTATTTTTATTTTGCGTGTCTATGCAGTCAGAGGAATGTATACACCGAATTCCATGATTCTAGCTGCTGCCATGTGGTTGGTACTATTTTTATCCCCTTTTTCCCATTTTACCCCCTTAAGAGTACGACTTTCAAAAACCTCTTTATTGTACGTGTCTACGCAATTAGAGAGATATAGACACCGAATTTCATCATTCTAGCTGTAACCCTTCAGTGGGTACTATTTTTATCCCTCTGTACCCATTGTATCACTTGAAAGTACGAATTCGGAAAAAACGTTTTATTTTTCGTGTCTACGCAGTTAGAAGAATGTATACTCCGAATTTCATGACTCTAGCTGCGGTCATTTGGTTGTTACTATTTTTATCCCCCTTTTCCATTTTATCCCTAAAAAGTACGAATTTTGAAAAATCCGTTTATTTTGCGTCTCTACGCAATCAGAGGAATGTATACACCGAATTTCATTATTCTAGGTGCAAGCGTTTGGTTGGTACCTTTTTGATCCCTCTGTACCCATTGTATCCCTTAAAAGTATGAATTTGGAAAAAATAATTTTATATTATGTATCTACCCAATTAGGGGAATGTACACACCGAATTTCGTGTTTCTAGCTGTTGTTGTTTAATATGTACCATTTTTATCCCTCTTTTGTACCATTTCACCGCCTACGAATAAAAATCGCTTTATGGAGCACGTTTTTGTTATAGGGGGAATGCGCATACCCAATATCAAGTAAGTACAAGCAGATATATTGAACAAATATGCTTAAATACTCTAAAATATTAGGGATTGTTATGGGTATTATTAGTCCTTGTGAGGGAAAAATGTTTCCCTTTGGGCCGATTTCGCCCAGTTTCAATACCAACCGATCTACGACTATAAGACGCATTTATGGAAAAATTTGGAAGTCCTAGCTGCTTTGTTTAGACGCTAGCGTGCTTTCAACAGATGGACGGACGGACATAGCTAGATCGTCTTAGACAAATTAGTATACCCCCATCCTGGAAGTGGAGGGTATAAAAATTTTGTATATAATGTGTTGTCATTTATTTCGGTTTAAGACCAAAGGTTGTGCTGAAGTCTTCAGCAGAACCCAAAATTAGCAAAAAGGCAAAGTGAGACCTTTATTGTTGCAGCCAAAAGTTGACTGCGCAGTTTCGATGGGCGCTACCCTATCTCGTCAGAACTTTCGCAACGAATGTATGTCTTTGACTTAAATCAGGGTTCATATTAGTACCAGCGGTCGCAAATGACAAATGAGAAGCGCTGATAAACAAAATATTCCACCGAACTAAGTCGACACACTAAAAATCTCACCTTGCCAATTCAATGTTATGCATGTGCTCGCATCGCTCGCAACAATGCAAAGGTTGTTGTTGTACGGTATGTCCCGTCTTCACTGTACCTCGTGTGTATTGTTGTTGTTTGTATGTATAGTTGGTCTGGTATGTTGTATGTGTTGTCACTCATTTCGGTTTAAGACCAAAGGTTGTGCTGAAGTCTTCAGCAGAACCCAAAATTAGCAAAAAGGCAAAGTGATATAATATAATAATAATATAAAATATATAAATAAAAATAAAAACCAAATATTAATAAAAAATGTATAAAATTTAAATATAAAATATGTTTGGAAAACTTTGTTTCTAATAAATAAGTCTGTCCCAAAATATAATGTCATGCAAGCAATTATATAGTTGGAGCGATTATTTTTATTGGTGTTATGAATGCAAGCATAACACCCACCCACCGATGTAGGGCAGCGGGGTGAAAACAACATCATCAATTTCATATTCCTGACGAGACAAGTGACTTAATTGTTGTAGTGTTTCCAGCAAATCCCAAAAGAGTCTTTCACGATTTGCACAATCATAAAAAAACGAAACGAAAAAAACAGGAATGCTCAACTCAACATTTTTAAGCTCATAAATGTTTATGAGCAAATAAAATTCATATAATTCACTTTTTTGTTTATTTGCGAAAGCAAAAGATAAAAAACAGCAACAGCAGCAACAACAAATACAATGAATGACAAACTCAGGGAAAAACACGACGTTGTGAAAAACAAAATTCCACCATGAAGAGGGCTGATGGCAAACAAACAGAAATCAAACGAAGAATGAAGAAGAACAAAATAATAAAAAAAACAGAAACAGCATTTCGCACGTGCCAAGCATTTTTCACAAAAAAACACAACTGACAATGCGCCCGCAACGAAATCTCCAAACAACTCGCCATGGATTTGAACTCGCCACTGGGTAGCGTTCGCCACCAAACTGATGTACTCACACACACACACAGCCACATGTAGATGTGTATTTATTAATAGTGCTAAATGAATTTGCAACAAATTGATTAATTTGCGTCAAAATCAATAATAAATTTGCTAAAAATAACGACCACGACTTGCCGTTGCGACACAGATCGATATTGGAAATTAGCGGTCAATTTGTTATTTGAGTGATTTTGACTGATTCCGAGTGAACAGCAGTGGCAGTGGCAGCGTCCGCTCGCTCGCGTTGGCGAATTATGAAGACGCAGTCAGTCCAATCAGCACCAGCATCAACACATCATTTGTGAAAACGCCAACACTTGCTGTTGTACTCTGCTTGAGTACTCTGATGTACTCTGATGATCATCCATTTCCAACTGAAGGAAATCTATATATGAGAAGGAAATGTATATTAGGGTGTCACGTGGGAAATTCAAGTGAAGCATACACAGGGTATGATCCTTATGGTAGAAGTACATGTGGTATTCATTTAAAGTTTTCCCTCTTAAAAAGTTAAATATGAATAATATAAAAAATATAAGTCAATACGGTATCAGAGGGCGCCAATAAGTTTTTAAAATATTTGTTTGACAAATTTTATACTTTGAAACTTTATAGTCATTTAAAGGTACAGTAGTATGAGGAAATAAAAAACTGAAAATAACAATTAATTCCATTTTTCCTATAGTTTCAGATGTTTTTCATTTCTGATTCATGGAATTAAATTTAGTAAAAACTCAGATTATTAGGATTTATTTTTTCCATTTTAAGAATTGTTGGATTTTTTAAGAGATTTTTTGAAATGTTTTTAGCACTATTTTTTTCTGACAATTGGTCGATACAAAGAAATCACATTTTTGGATTAATTTTCCCTACTATTAGGATATTGATACATAAACTTATTTTTTACTTTTTGATTCTGTGTTTTTCATTAATAGTTTCAATAATTTTTCTTGTGTAATAGAAACTTTTTTTCGCGAGTTATGACCAACTTAACATATAAAAAATAAGTTTTTTTCAAAATGGTGTGTTCATTCAATATTAATGTTTTACCTTCTTTTTTATCATGAAATTTGGCAGAAGTTACTTTTTTGGCCAAGGACGATCGGTATTGAAGTTGGAGGAAATCGGTTCAGATTTGGATATAGCCTCCATACAAATGTCGCTCCCGATTTCACTTTTTCCGCTTTCGAAACCGCATATTGTTCCCGATTTTCTTTAAAATTTGCAGAACATTTTATAATCGAATTAGAAACACCCATGCTGAAAGTGGGTAAGATCGGTTCAGATTTAGATGTAGCCCCCATACAAATGCTGCTCCCGATTTGACTTTTTCCGCTCTAGAAACCACATATTGTACCCGATTTTCTTTAAAATTGGCACAACTTCTTATAATCCAACTAAAAACACCTGTGGTAAAAGTGGGTAAGATCGGTTCAGACTTAGATATAGCCTAAATACAAATGTTACTCTCGAATGTTTAACCGATTTTGGCCAAACTTTACATATTATATTTCACCAATAAACATACATGGTGAAAGCGGTCACATCATTCCAGGTTTCAATATACCACCATACAAATGTCCTTTCCGATTTAAAATTTTTTTTCAAACACATACATTTACATGATTCAAAAATCCTTCCCGATTCCTTTTTTACTGCATTGAATTGTTTGGGAGATGCCCATATGTCCATACTTTGGAATAACCCAAATGGGGCCCCATTCTGCTCTATTACAGCTCTAGAAACTACAACTTACATCGGATCTTCATTAAATTTTGAAGAGCATTATATGTTTCAACTAGAAATACATACCGTGAATGAAAACTATGCAGGCCCCATATTTTGGCACAGGCCTCAAGTGTTGTTGTTATAGGCCAAAGAAATAAATGTTTGAAAAAATAGCTTTTTCCAAAAAGAAATCGAAATTTTCTGAATAAAATTGTTTAGTAAGGAAGTTCTTTTGCCAATGGTTTCTTCAGAGAATTTTCTTAGAATTTAATGTAGATTACGTGTTTGCTATACGATCTTTATTTTTTTCATCCATACAAATCAACCCGCCCTATATATATATATATATATATATATATATATATATATATATATTTACCGGTTGATCGTCTAGAAACTTTGTATTGAAATTATTATTTACTTTTCAAATAATTTCATTTTATATGTTATTCAAATTATCTGAATCACTTAAAGTGGATATTATAAATAAGAAATGTGTATTAAAATCAACACACATCAATGTCAGTGGATATAGAGTGACTTAGACCATTTGCAAACTAACACTAAATACATTTTTTGTGTATAAAATGAGAAATGTCATTGTAACTTTGCGTTTTTTAAATATCAAAAAGAAAAAAATCTTAAATTCTTAATATCTGATAAAAGTACAAATTCATGGAATGGTTCGTATTCCAGTGAACGAGAAGATCGATGAATGTATGTTTTTCTTTTTGTATTCGTGAAGTCTTCTTCCTGAAATGTATAAACATCGCTATTCCCTATTATTCCCTATTAATATTATAAAACCTTAGTGTAAGTCTGTCTGTCTGTTTGTTTTTCCGCAATCACGTGTAAACGGCTGAACCGATGTTGTTGAAATTTTCAGTACAGATAGATGCAGCTCTGGAAGGAATTGTAGGCTATAATTTTTAAAAAATTGCTCTGTGGGCGGAGGGGGCGTGGCAATAGTGTTTTTGAGAGCTAGAAGGCTGAAATTTGGTACGTATATATTGCTGACCACGATAATGATAAATATGATGCCGAAATTTGGATTTTCGTTTTGTGGGAGGAGTAGGCGTGGCAATAGTGTTCTTTGAGCTAGAAGACTGAAAAATGGAATGTATATATTACTGACCACGATAAAGATCAATTTGATGCCGAAATTTGGATTTTCGTTTCGTGGGCGTTGGGGCGTGGCAAAAGTGTTTTTGAGAGCTAGAAGGCTGAAAATTGGTACATATATATTACTGACCACGAGAAAGATCAATTTGATGCCGAAATTTGGATTTGGGCTAGGCAAAAGCGTTTTTGAGAGCTAGAAGACTGAAAATTGGTACATGTATATTACTGACCACGAGAATGATAAATATTATACCGAAATTTGGATTTTCGTTTAGTGGGCGTGGCAATAGTGTTTTTTTTGTTTTTTTTTTGCCTGGCGAAGCGGGCGGGGTCAGCTAGTATTATATATATTTAAAACTTTAAATTTGAATCGGCTATAAAAAAGTTCTAATTATTTTTTCAAATTTCTGGTTTTATTGGAAAGGTTGAACTTTGTCAATATCATTCACATAACTACCACGAGTGGCTCGGCGGTACCTCGTCCGATCAACCCAATTTTTCAGTACATGACCCAATGAGCCCAAAATCCACACCAAACAGTGACTCGTTGTGGATGCATTGGATTTTCAATAGTCACGTGTGGGTTCTCTGAGCCCCATATGCGGCAACTTAGCTCATTGGCATAGTCACCGATGTGAAAATTAGCTTCATGAAGGCCGATCTTTTCCCGGATATTTTTCTACGTAAATTTCATACAGTTTGCGTTAAAGACTCACTACTTTGGAGGTACTTTTTTAATATTTCCCAATTTTGTTCGAGTGTATAGCGTCCCATTTTGCAAATGTCAGATATAAAACTTAAAACAAAAGCAAAATTGAATGTCATTCTACCTTCCAAAGACGAAGTAAGTTCAAATTTAAAATTTTAATTCGCCCACATATCTATCTGTACAGTTTATTTTCTATCACCAAATCATCCACCATTTCGATCGATCATATCTTTTCGGGCGAAAAATAGTTATTTTTCTATATTGAAATTTCAGTCGGATTGAGCTTTGATTTTGAATACAAATCGTTAGTTACAAAACGATGAATACGTTGTGGTAATGATTTATTTGTTATAAACTTTTAACATTTATTTCATTTCAAATTACTGGTTATTTTAAGAAAATGATATATCATAGTTTTTGTCGGAACACCCCAATGTTGCGGCTGCACAGTATGTATGCACATTTCGAAAGTGATCGTAATAAATTAGAAACACATACATATCCAATTTTTCACAATGTCTAGTCTTTGAACTTATTTCACTTTTCGCGCTGATAGATGCATTCATTATTCGCCAACATATTTTTCCTCGACTTTTTTCGCTTTTGTTGTTGCTGCTTTTAATGTAAAAAAAGACAGTTTTGATATTTTTAATGAATTTTAACCTTGAATTGCTTCGAAACGAAAATATGTATGTTTATGTTTATGCTGTCATTGTTATTTTGTTTCTGCGTTTTTTTGTTCGTTGTTCTTTTACCAAAATACCCACAACATATACTTGCATATACACATGTACACATGTTTATATATGTATATATATATATTTAAAATAATACAACACAAACAACAGTATTTTAATTTTTTAATGCCACTCATAAATTTTCCGTAAAAAAAGTCCACTCACCGCAAACGAGGCAAAAAGCAAAAAAAAAAAAGGAGCTGAACTAAAAAAGCATAAAAAACGATGTTTGATAAGCACTCTGATGCCACTTTATGCTTGAAACGGTCGACTCTTCGGCATACTTCAGATTGCTTGTGGAGGTAGAAGAAGCAGAGTATTCCAATATGATTCATGGGCATATGTTTCGTCCTTTTATTATATTTTGAAAATATTTTGCGAAATTTCGCTAGAATGCCCTAAATTATAACCAACCAACCCACACAACTGCCACTGCGTTGATATCGCACCCCATATTATTTTCCCCAAACATAGTTTAAGGTCAGATACTGGCGAAATTGGCACACACCTGGTGGTAATTCCCATACAAATGGGCGAAATCTTAAAAAAAATAAAATCATTTCCATGTAATTATTCGAAATATGCCATAATTTTATATTTGATAAATGTCACGCCCCTTCAAGTATTCCCAAAACAAATGTACCTGTCCTAGGTGAAATGAAAGTCTTTATTCTCTCAGTAAATACTTGGGATATTCTGTGGGTGATACTTGATACGTATGATGCTCTCATAGCATTTTGCAATATTCATATTTGGACGTGGACGAAATGGGCAAAAAGGGAAAACAAACGATACCGAACTTTTCCAAATGCGTACTTTTTAAAGGGATGAAAATAGTGCCAACAAAATAGATATAAATGAAATTCGGTCTATATACTCCCTAGGCTGTGCAGAGGCGAAAAATAAGGGATTTTTTTTCGGTACAAAAAGGGATACAAATGGTAACAACAACAGTATTGGCAACTAGAATCTTGAAATTCGGTGTTAAAATTGATTTTTCAAATTTTTTTAAATTCGTACTTTTTTTGGATGAAAATGGTACAAAAACAGATGATACTTTTGGGTGAAAAGAGGTACAATGTAGAGTTCAAACTTGATACGTATGATGCTCTCATAGCATTTTGCAAAATTCTTACTTTTTGTGGACGAAATGGGCAAAAAGGGAAAACAAACGAATGAAGCTGGATTCGTGAAATTCGGTATTTACATTTCTAATACCAAACTTTTCCAAATGCGTACTTTTTAAAGGGATAAAAATGGTGCCAACAAAATAGATATAAATGAAGTTCGGTGTATATACTCCCTAGGCTGTGCAGAGGCGAAAAATAAGGGGTTTTTCGGTACAAAAAGGGATACACATGAAACCAACATTGGCAAGTAGAATCTTGAAATTCGGTGTTTAAATTAATTTTTCGATAATAATCTGTGTTTTTATTCCTTTGACTTTGAAGAGGCGAAGTATAAATTGATTTTTTGAAATTTTTAATATTAAGGGACAAAAAGGGATAAAAATGGATAAAAAATGCAGTAGAATCATGAAATTCGGTGTTTCAATTGATTTTTAGAAAATTTTTAAATTCCACCCTTTTGAGGGTGGAACTTGATAACAGTGGTACCAATCAAGCGTACGAAGCTGGAGTCATAGAATACAGATTCGACTCAATGCGGATTTTGACCTTCTTCAATGTTGATGCAATTTGACACAAACATTCTAATCGTTCTTGCGGTGGTGTTTACTTTAGGCCAAAGTAGTACCTCAAAAAATGTGAAAATCGAAAGAAGTTAAAAGGATTTTTTTTAACATGGGATTGTTATTTTGAAAGACTTAGAAAAGTTAATTTTTAGTTGTGGCAAAAAAATCAACGTTCTAACTACTTTCCAATTCTATTTCATTTTTTTTTTATTTTTTAAACCGTTTACAAGAAGGGATTTATCCTAAAAGGGATATCTTTAAACTAAACCATTTTCGGAACAAAGAAAAGGGGAAATGGTTGATAGTGAGTCAGAATACTGCAAATATCACCTTATTTTTGTATCTGCTTTATAGTTACTTTATAAATATAGTTGGGTCCATATGATAAGTCCCATATTGCACTTCGCACACAAATGGCCCACAATGTAGATAACATTAAAGCCATTATAAGAGCAAGTCCATATTTAGCCGATTGGAACATTGACAAGCTAATAACACAATGCAACAAAAAAATTGTCGAAGTACATTTTTATCGAATATAACATTTTCCCATATCTTTTGGCTTTATACACTCTAAAATGATAATAAAAAAATTTAATGGATATTTTTATATTTTTATATCTTATAGTCGTATATCCGTTGGGATTGAAACTGGGCGAAATCGGTTCAAAGAAAAATTGTTCCCTCACAAGAACTTTTTCAATATGTCTGCTCATGCTTACTTGATATTGGGTATGCGCATTCCCCCTATAAAAAATGTGCACCATAGGGGATGAAATGGGGCAAAAAGGGATAAAAATGGTGCCTATCAAACGACAACAGTTAGAAACACGAAATTCGGTGTGTACATTCATCTAATTGAGGAGATATATAATATAGAAGTATTTTTCCAAATTCGTACTTTTAGGGGTAAAATGGGATAAGAGCGATACAATTGGTACCAACCAAACGACTGCACCTAGAACAATGAAATTCGGTGTATACATTCATCTGATTGCGTAGACACGTAAAATAAAGGGTTTTTTCGAAATTCGTAATTTATATGGTTAAAATGAAAAAAGGGATAAAAATGGTACCTATCAAACGACAACAGCTAGAAACATGAAATTCGTTTTGTACTTTCCTCTAATTGAGGAAATATAAGTATTTTTCCAAATTCGTACTTTTAAGGGGTAAAATGGGATAAGAGTGATACAAATGGTACAAATGGTACCAACCAAACGACTGCACCTAGAACAATGGAATTCGGTGTATACATTCATATGATCACGTAAAATAAAGTTTTTTTTCGAAATTCGTACTTTATATGGTTAAAATGGAAAAAGGGGATAAAAATGGTACCAAAAAAATCACCGCAGCCAGAATCATGGAATTCGGTATGTTCATTACTCTGGCTGCATAGACTCGAAAAAAAAAACAAAATTGTAACTTTTACGGCTAGAATCATGAAGTTAGATTATCAGTATGCAGTATGTACGTAAGAAAGAATAGATTTTCAATATTTGTACTTTTGGATTTAAAAAAGCATGGAAAGACAACCAACCAAGCGGATGTAGATAAAAATGCAACCATTACCCAGTATTTAGGATATTTAAGATTTTAAGAGTGTTGCCTTATATTTAGTTTTTGAATTGACTTAAAGTATTATTTCTATATAAATAAAGGGTGATTTTTTAAAAGCTATAGGAAAGTTTTTCAAATAAAAAAAACATAAAATTCAGAAAAAAATCGATAGTACGGTCCATATAATTTAAAGTTTGAAGATTATTTCATGCAAATGTTGACCTTGACTGCGCGTCAAATGGTCCATCCGCTTAGTCCAATTTTGGCATTTCCACGTTTTTGAGTAACAGAGGACACATTGCTGCGAACGGCGACGAATCGATAATTGATGGTCATCATTAACACTGGCCGATACAGCTGCGATATTTTTTTCAGTTCGCACTCTACGCAAGCGTGTTGGTGGTTTAATGTCCAACAATATAAATTTGGTGCGAAATTTAGTCACAATAGCCCGAATAGCCGCTTCAGTGGATCGATTAAACTGACCATAAAAAACAGAGCACTCAGTTTAATAATAAAATTCAATAATTTGCAAGCGTTGTTCGTTTGTAAGACGATTCATGGTTAAATTATAGACCAGACTGAAGATGTTTGACAGTGAAACAAAACACGAAATGTGCGTCAGCTTTTTAAACCAGTGTTGCCAAAAAGATAATAGCTAAAAAATCACCCTTCATTATAATCATATTGGTAGCCTTGTCTTATAAGCGTGGTTTAAAATAATTAAAATTGTTGTTGGTCTGTTATGTTGTATGTGTTGTCAGTTATTTTGGTTCAAGACCAAAGGTTGTGCTGAAGTCTGCAGCAGAACTCAAAATTAGCAAAAAGGCAAAGTGAGACCTTTATTGTTGCAGCTAAAAGTTAACTGTGCAGTTTCGATGGGCGCTACCCCATCTCGTCAGAACTTTCGCAACGAATGTATGTCGTTGACTTAAATCAGGGTTCATATTAGTACCAGCGGTCACATATGACAAATGAGAAGCGCTGATAAACAAAATATTCCACCGAACTAAGTCGACACACTAAAAGCCTCACTTTGCCAATTCAATGTTATACATGTGCTCGCATCGCTCGCAACTACGCAAAGGTTGTTGTTGTTGTACGGTATGTCCCGTCTTCACTGTACCTCGTGTGTATTGTTGTTGTTTGTATGTATTGTTGGTCTGTTATGTTGTATGTGTTGTCATTTATTTTGGTTGAAGAACAAAGGTTGTGCTGAAGTCTGCAGCAGAACCCAAATTTAAAATTTTAAATTTAGTTATAACTTGTATTTTGTACCCTGCGTTGTTCGGGTTCATTTTTCCCTATTCCCCTGCTTCGTATGCTTTGGAAGATAAAATGAGTAATTTTTGATAGTTTTAAAATATTTTTTGTGTGGGAGTTTCGTACCAGCAAAAATATTTTTTTTTTCGAAAAATATTATTTTTTTTTCTCAAATTTTAGGAGATTAGTCCTAAATCTCTGTTGCTATATTAATGTGAACTGCGTAACATTTGTAGCCATCATAATTATTTTATATTGAACATATAAGTGGCTCTTATATTTCGAAAATGAAAAGGCAACTTCGTCGAAAATTGGATTTTTAGTTTCAAATTGTTGTTGGTGTTGATTTATGTATTAATATGCATTAACACACAAAAAATAATTTTTTGGTCTTATAATAAAACAAAACATTTTTTTTTCGATTTTTGTTTTGTGTTAAAAAGGGGATTTAAAAAATATTTTTTCACAATTTATGACATCTAAATCATTGTTTCCATGTGAAAGTTATATTAATAATTAATTAATTTTTGTGTAACCGATATCTGGGAACAGTTGGGCTTATACTTTCAAAACTGTAGTACAAATGTTAAAGGTACCTTTGACGAAAATTTGAATTTTATTAATATTATTTAAATTTTTAATATCTTTTTCGAGTTTAGCACACAAAATTACGTCAGAATATATTATTCACAGCCTATCTACAAAAGGTCGTTACGCTATTGTTATTAGCAGCATTTGTTTGTCAGCAAAACACAAAGAAATGAGAAAATTTTTTAAGTAAGAAATATTTATTACTTTCCGTTTAAGATGGAAACATATCTGTGTCACGGCAGCGAAATAAAGAAAGAACGAAATGTTTTCTCAAAACAAAATATCCATGCCCATAAGGCTTGTCCCTAATCAAAAAGCGGACAGTGAATGACACTAATTCGCAAGTATGGGTAATCAACGCTCTTTTTTGCCAATACCACTAGCTGAAATGTTTTCTCTTCTTTTGAGTGGCCTTGAAAAACAACTAGAGGCAACCGAACGAAAATATAGAAAACAATGACGTGTTTTATTTTCGAAAAATTTAGGTGGAGTAAATAAATCAAATACAAGGACAAATTTTAAGCAAAATAAGCCAACGACCGTTAAATTCAACAAAATATGATTCTGCAAATATGCAATACCTCACGAACTAGTTAAGCCCTACGATAAATAATAATTCGGATTTTTAATATTATTTCCACCGGGGAACATGCCTTAATTTAACGGGCAATATACTAGGGTTAGCATAGAAAAATTCTGGTCACACGTACGTTATATTTGCTAAGTATTCAAAATAACAAAAATTAATTTCAGAGAAACTAACTTTTTGGCCAAATTTTCTATGACAATCGGGAATGCGAATATTTCAATATTTCTAATTGCCGACAGTCTTATTGTCTATAGCTGTGAAATTCCTCATATCGCTTATGGTTTCAACAGATTAGCGATTATCTTCACGATTATCAAATTTCCTGATGTCTAGCTTATCTTGTCTTATTTTCATCTAGAAAGCATGAAAAGTATACATCTGGGTGAGTTTTTTGGGTTTTAACGATTGTCTGCAGCATGCAAAGCATACATTAGGGTGAGTTTTTTTGAGTTTTAACGATTGTCTGATACATGATAATGAAACATTACTATGAAAGAAAATGATTCGTATCCGATGAATGCTATTCTATGTTGCAACAATGTTTTTTGATTGAAGGTCTATCATGTCGATGTCTATCGTTGCAATAAGGAAACAGATTCTATGCTGCAACGAAACTAACATTAATAGTAAACTTTACAATATTATTTCGATGCCGTAATGAATTATTGATTATATTGACAATAATTATTGGGATATTCTCCTGGTTCAATACCATTTTGCATCTATATTTAATAGAATGCTAATTTTGTGGTCTCATTTTTTTACTTGGCTGCTCCTTACGATTATCAAAATGTCTGACCTGTGAAAGTCTTCTTATAACTCTACATTTTACCAAACCCAAGTACATTTTTTAGAAATTCTAAATTCTATTTTTTCAGAATATTCTATTATAGTTTATGTCTATAATATTTATTTTTATATTTCCATAAATATTTTTTTTGTTCCACCGTTGAAAATGAAATGAACGGAAATGAAAACCCACCCTAATGTATCATCAGTGGGTGGATAGGTTTATTATGGCTTGCAAAAATACATCTTAAGAAAACATAAAAACCGAAACAATAATCCCGCCGTTGATGAAGAAAATATTTTTAACCTTTCAAATATATATAGTTTTGACTCAGGTCTATGATTCCACAAAAAAATACCGAAAAATACAATATCCAACAGCAACAGTTACACAGGTCTACATAGGTTTTCATGGTAGATGATGAATGACGTTGTATAGTTTTTGGCGAAGGAAAACGAGCAATTTTGTCATAAGGTAATTTTAAAAAATCCATAACAAATATATATTTGGCGAACTAGTTTCATTCAGGAAATTATCAAATCTTAAAAAAAATATATTTATTATTTTTTCTTATTTCCTTCAATATTTCGAAAAAAAAAATATTTAATAAAAGTAGTTACAACAACTAAATATCTTCTATTCCGCTCAGTACTCAGTTTCACTTTTTTATGTACATTAATACAATAAGTCCCATAAAAGAAAGCAACATCTTTAAAGTACAGGGTGGCCCATTTAAAATTATATATTAGAATCGGTCATAAACAAGTACTGATTATTTTTTCAAATTTCTGTTTTTTTGGATAGGTTGAACTTTGCCATTTAATAATGGAACACAATATCATTCATATGACTACCACGACTGGCTCGGCAGTTCCTCATCCGATAAACCCACACCAAACTGTGACTCGTTGTGGATGCATTGGCTTCTCATGCGTCAATTTTGCTTATTAACATAGTCTCCGAGATGAAAATTAGCTTCATCTGAAAACACGAAAATTTCTTACATTTTGCGCTAAAATCTCGCTACTTTGGAAGTAAGTTTTTAATATTTCCCAATTCTCATTTTGCAAATGTCAAACATAAACCCAAAAAAAAAAATAAAAATGAATGTTATTCTACCTTTCAAAGTCAAAGTAATCGGTAGTTCAAATTTAAAATTTTTTTATAAAATCTGGAAATCAATTTTCGTCGAAGATATTTCTGTTTCTATAATTTTAGCTGTGATTACGGACGGTTATACGTTAAATTTAATGAGATAAAAGTTGTGGCCCTTCTTATAAAAATAGAGGATTTTAAAAATGTGATTCGTATTTTTTCCATCTTCAAAAAAAAAAAATCATGACATGTCGAGTTGGTAGCGTGCTCGGCTATCAGCGAGGGGTTGTGGGTTCGATTCCCACCAGAGGCTCTGGTCTGTCGCTGCAATAACTAGCTACAATGGTCTTAGTCACCCTGGCTCAATCCCTGGACCCAAAATTAGAATATAAATTTACTTTGTATTTTAATTCATAATAAATAAATTCGTTTTTGAGTTTCTTTTGTGGCTAAATTATTTTTTACAGCAAAGAAGTCACATCTATTGCCATAAATGAGCGAAATGAGGGAAATATGTTTATCACACTTGAGGCAGCAAAATCTTTTGTCGACAGATTTCATTGTTGCCGATCCAGAAATCTAGGAAGACTTGGAGGAAGACTAGGAAGATTGTCAAAAATGCTGCCGAGAGTGGAGATAAATTAAGGAATTGATTATATTATATTTTTTTGAAACATTGAAGTAGTGTCTTTTTTTAACAGTGTGAGTTGGGAAGTGTTGAAATGATGGTTTCTATATTTACCATATTTTCTTGCAATATTAATCAAATCTTCAGAATGATATTTTTCAGTAGTTTATTAACACAAGTTATAAAAGCAATAAAAAATTTAAGAAAAAATAGATAATTTCAAATAATTAATTAATGTAATCATTCCGAAAATCAAAATATAATAAATAAAATTGTAAAAATTTGTAAATAAATTTTCATTCTATTAAATATAGATACAAAATGGTCTTGAGCCAGGACAATATCCCAGTTCAAATCAAATATTGATTACAGACCAAAAAATACAAACGAAAAAAAACTAAAACAAATAAGTGTTGGCACGGCAGAAGTATTGCTGGGTAACTATACCTGCATATACACATACCTACATATGCAACTCAATGAGATGCTTGTAAGATGGCATGTATACTTCATTACTTGGTGTGATTTTTTAAACGCAAATTCGGCAAGTGAGTTGTGCTTCTCGTTCGTTTGTGAGAATCATCTCCTTATAGAGGCCGGGTTTGATGTTGAAAAGTCGCTGCGAAGCCACTTGAAAAGACTTTTGACATGGTCGAAATCATGATCGTGGTAGTCTTCAGCCAAGTAATAAATGTCACCATGCCATTTGTAAATAAATTTGCATTCTATTAAATATAGATGCAAAATGGTCTTGAGCCAGGACAATAGTTCCCAGTTCAAATTGTAAAATTTTTAAAATATGTAACGCTGTTGTACAATTCCTCTTTAATAAAAGTAATTGAAATTGGCTTCAAAACAATGTTACATTGAAATCGGCAGAGTATTTCAGGAGTTACAGGCGATTGAATGAACACAAATTGAAGAAACTGTTAAATTGGTCATAACTCGCGAACAAATTATTTTTTAAAAAACTTTACACTCTTAAACTCACTTAAAACTCTACACAAACTTTCAAAACAATCGCAGCTATCGAGAAATGACTCCTATATTTCATAAAAAATATAAAAGTTAAAAATGTACGGGGGTCACTTTAATTTTTGCAAATAGAGTATAGGTATATTCCATTTTATAAAATTTGGGCCCTTAAGGAGTGGGATAATTGGGAAGCTGTGCTCGGAAAAAATGTTGAGGATGGAAAATTAATTGCATAAAAAATATTAAAATTCGTAAGGGGATAACCTTAAAGGTTTAAGATAGAGGGTAGGTATGTTTAAAGAAAATGTTGGAGTTGAACAAATATCTAGGATCCTCTTTGTGGCTGTGGTGGGATCATATTTTATGAAATAATTTTTGTAGGTGTGTTCGGCATAATTGTTGATTAAGGAAAGGATAAAATTTTTCAAAAATTATTTTAAATACTTATTCGCAGCCTATGATACCGATATAAGTGTCAAATTAAAGAAGAGAATTGCTGTTAAAAATATTTTAAATTTCATGCTTCTATATGAGTTGATTTAACAATAGCAAGCATTTAAAATGTTCCCTCTAAAAAGTAAAATATGAATTAAAGCTAAACTAATACAAATAAAATCATGAAATTTAAAGTATTTTTGACAGATATACTCCTCTTTAATTTGACACCTATACCGGTATCATAGGGTGCGAAAAAGTATTAAAAATAATTTTTGAAAAATGTTATCCTTTGAAACTTTGAGGAAATGAAAATTGAAATTTTGCCTATAGTTTCAGACCTATACCATCCGGATCAAGAGTATTTTTTTAATTGCCGTACGGTGTAATTTTACATATTTTTTCTAACACTTTTCTTTAACGTTTACGGTGATGCAAAAATCCATAAATATTGCAATTCATTGCTGATAAACAAAACACACTTTGCAGACCAGTGTAGTTATCAAAAATAAATCTGAACGCGCAAAAAATATATAATCAAAAATATGTTGAAACATAAAAAGACATTTGTGGCTGTTGATGTTGTTGGTGTTGCTGTTGTTGTTGGCGATTCTTTGTGGTTATTTTTAAAAGGAAAGTGTGCTTTCAATTAAGCGTTCAAAATATGCATGTTTTGTGTACGAACAGATACGAACATGCGAGTGTTCAGTCCAATTTAAAATTCAGTTTCAGATAGAGCAACGAAAAAAAAATGAAATGAAAAAGAAAAATAGAAAAACCTTATATTTTGTACAGTGAGTAATTCTGAATATTTCTCTTGTGTCCATCCGCATCCACATCCTTGCCGTCGCATCGCATCGCATCTCGCCCTCCAACGGCGGCATTTCGTACATTCTGCGTTTACACAACTTTAACATGAGCACAAAACGGGTCCGGCATAAAGCGGGGAGCTGGTGTGACACCACCTCTTGTCCTAAATACATACGTTTGGGCCATTTAGAAGAATGACTTCTGCGGGCCAAACAGACAGCGACAGGTGGCCAGCCGGCCGGGCCACAGTCCCAACCCATGATGTATAGTGAGTGACCACAAACGTGTAGCCCAACAGTTCACAGCGACAACGATGCCAGCGATCGCAAATGTTTTGATTTTGTTCGTGGCAAAAAAGATCCATTAAGTTATTCCACTTTGAAAAAGACACAAACAGCAGAACATCCAACCAAACCAAACAAAATGAAAACGACGTGATAAATCTTCAAATCAAATTAAGTTTTTTTCTTCATCTTCCACAAAATGGAAATGGAATTTTGTTTCTTATTTGTTTATTTTTTGTGTGTGTGTTTTTTTCTTTTCTCGCACTTGAATCCAAATAAATCATTTAAAGAAATTTTGAAAAACAAAGCACACACACACGCATATGAGGGGATACATACATACATACATATTAAGTAGGCTTGTTGTGCAAAATTAGTACAAGTGTCGTGAGAAGATCTGTCAGGCGAAATATTTTATTCCACCCACCACTACCATCATCGCACTTTTCACGCAAACATGGTCACGTGGTTGTGCCCAAAGTTTGTTTCGATTGTTTCCTCGCTGTTGATTTAAAGTTAATTTAGATCATTTTTTTGTTTGTTAAGAAATGATAATAATAGCTGTGTTTTTCCCCACTCGCTTAAAATTAATACAGCACGTTTTCAATGAAAATTATAATCGATTTAGTGGCAACTAATTGAAAACACCGAAAACTGACAAAAATGGACATATATGACATAAATGTTAATTGAGTGAACAAATATAACTAAAAGAATAAGAAATTTGAAAAATCATTATTTAGAAAAAATCATTAGCATAGATATTTTCCATAGATCTTTTACATAATGTTTAAAAAAATGCCAAAATATTTTTTTCATTTCTTTTATTTTTATAAGTTTTTCAAAAAAATCTCAGTTAAAGAGACGATTACCAAACCACTGTTTATAGGTGAAAGTTAAATTCGACGTCATAGTTACCTTTAATTGAACAAATTGTGTATTGCATTGTACAGGGTGGCGCAGAATGAGCTATATGGTTTATAACTTTTTAATTTATGCGACTACTAGCAGTACCCGCTGCTTCGCACTCGAAAAAGCCAGTTATTTCTTATTAGTTTTATCCGTCTCTGTTTTTCGATAGTATTTACTTACATATTTTCTCTTGGAGGATATATATCAGGACTCTAGCTATAATACTAACGTTTGTACCATTTTTATCCCGCTCACACTTTATAAGATCAAATTTTGGAAAAATCCATTTTGATGGGACTTCTACAAATTTCGTAAAAATCCATTTTGATTGGGCTTCTACACGATCAGAGGAATTTACGTACTAAATTTCACAATCCCTTTTTGTCCCGCTCGCCCCTTAAAAGTACAAATATGCATTTATATTGGGCTTCTATATGGTTATAGGAATTTACATAATAAATTTGACGATTCTAGCTATAATAATTTAGTTGGTACCATTTTTATCTCCTTTTTGTCCCGCTCACCCCTTAAATGTAAAAATTTCGAAAAATCCATTTATGTTTGCTAGTCAGCGTTATCAAAGGAATTTACACACCAAATTTCACGACTATAGCTGCAATAATTTAGTTGGTACCATTTGTATCCCTTTTGGTCCCGCTCACCCGTTAAAAATACAAAAAATTATTTATATTGCGCTTCTATTTGGTGAGAGGAATTTATATACCAAATTTCACGATTCTAGCTATAATAATTTATTTGGTACCATTTTTATCATTTTTTGTCCCGCTCACCCCTTATAAAAAAAATAGAAAAATCCATTTTGATTGCTCTTCTACATGGTCCGAGGAATTTACATAACGAATTTCACGATTCTAGCTGTAATACTTAAGTTGGTACCATTTTTATCCCTTTCTGTCCCGCTCGCCCCTTATAGGTATACATTTTAAAAAATCCATTTGTATTTGCGCTTCTACCTTGTCAGAGGAATTTACACACCAAATTACACGACTATAGCTGCAATACTTAAATTAGTACCATTTTCATCCCTTTTTGTCCCTCGCCGCCCTTAAAAGTACACATTTTGGAAAATCAAATTTTAACGCGCTTCTATATGGTCAGAGAAATTTAGATACCAAATTTCACGATTCTAGCTACAATACTTTAGTTGGTACCATTTTTATCCCGCTCACCCCTTATAAGCAAGAAAATGTCAGAAAAATTTAAGTACCGATTTTCACGATTCTAGCTGCAATTCTTAAATTGGTACCATTTTTATCTCTTTCCTCCCTTAAAAGTACAAATTTCGAAAAAATTCCTATTTGTAGTTTGCCTGCATGGTCATTGCAAGGGACACACCGAATAGCATGTCTCTAGCTACTGCCGTATAATCAGGACGAAGGTTCGATGTTTATCCTTTTTTGTCCCATTTTACCCCCTAAAAGTACGAATTTCGTAAAATCCTTACTTAGTCGACGTCTACGTCGTATTTGGGAACTACCCTGAAAATTGCATGATCCTGGCTTCAGCCGTTCGGTCTAGGGACTGGTCAATGATAAGTCAGTCAGTCAGTCCGTAACTCAACTCTTTTATATATAGATTATAATTTTTATACCCTCCACCTAAGGATGGGGGTATATTCACATTGTCATTCCGTTTGTAACACCTTGAAATATTCAACGGAGACCCCATAAAGTATATATATTCTGGGTCGTGGTAAAATTCTAAGACGATTTAGCCATGTCCGTATGTCTGCCTGTCTGTACGTCCGTCCGTCTGTCTGTTGGAAGCACACTAGCTTCCGAATGAAATTAGCTAGGAGGTTCAAATTTCTCCTAAATGTGTCTTAGATCGGTTGGGATTGAAAGTGGGCGAAATTGGCCCAAAGGGAAACATTTTTCCCTCATAAGGACTAAAAATACCCATAATAACCCCTAATATTTTCGAGTATTTAAGCATATTTTTCAATATGTCTGCTTGTACTTACTTGATATTGGGTATGCGCATTCCCCCTATAAAAAAGTGATTTTTATTCGTATGGGTGAAATGGGGCAAAAAGGGATGAAAATAGTACACATTAAACGAAAACAGCTAGTAACACGAAATTTGGTGTGCACATTCCTCTAATTGAGTAGATACATAGTATAAAATTATGTTTTCCTAATTCGTACTTTTAAGGGCTAAAATGGGAATAGAGGGATAAAAATGGTACCAAGCAAACGGTTGCACCTAGAATAATGAAATTCGGTATATACATTCCCCTGATTTCGTAGACACGTAAAATAAACGGATTTTTTGAAATTCGTACTTTTTTGGGGTTAAAATGGAAAAAGGGTATAAAAATAATACCAACCAAATGACCGCAGCTAGAGTCATGAAATTCGCAGTATTCATTCCTCTGACTGCGTATACACAAAAAACAAATGTTTCTTTCCAACTTCGTACTTTCAAGGGATACAATGAGTACAGAGGGATAAAAATGGTATCAGCTAAACGACTGTAGCTAGAATGATGAATTTCGGTGTGAACATCCCTCTAATTGCGTAGACATGTAAAATAAAGAGATTTTTAGAAAGTCATACTCTTAAGGGGGTAAACTAGGAAAAAGGGGATACAAATGGTACCAACCATAGACACACAAAATATAAAGATTTTTCTAAATTCGTACTTTTTATTTTTACTGCAAAAATTGGTTGAATCATGAAGTTAGGTTACTTTGCACCATGTTCGATATGTAAATTTATTGGGAGCCTTACCTTATAAGCGTGGTTTGAAATAATAAAAATATTATATTTATTTATAATTTTTTTTCAATATTCGCATTTGTTTTGGTTCGTCTATATTAAAATATATATATATATATATTCCTGTAATATTACTGCACTTCCACGAAAATCGATAGCCTCTGTGGAATGCAATCCATGGTGGTGGGTATATAAGGCCGTTTTTACTTGTTTTAAATGCAGATTATTATTGGGGATTTTTTTGTGCAATTAGCTTTGAAAAATGATATTTTGTAAGTGATGTCTGCTTCGCACATACGTGCCCTCTTGAGCATATTTTGCATAACTTTTCGCAAATTTTCGGACCATGATTTCATTTCGAATGTTGGTTTTTAGTTGGAGTGTGGTTCTTGGTTTGTTAACGTACACACTTTCTTTCAAATATCCCCAAAGGAAACTGTCAGGAGCTGTTAAATCTGGTGAACGTGGAGGCCAATTCAAATCGCTTGTGACCGAAATAATGCGTTTGCCGAATATGTCCCTTGGTTTGAAAAGTAAAATTCAATTATTTTTGTATGCTGTTTGATCGTGTAACGATTCATAATTAATTTCCCAAGTCTCCTTCACAAAATGCTGAAAACAAACAAAGAAAGAATAATAATTAAAAAAGTTATGAAGAGTGCAATTTTCAATAGACATTATTTACAATTTTTCGTGCTGAAAATATATATCATTTTTTTCATTTCTAGAGATTGTCTTCTTTCATTTGATAGCCGTAGTGACATAAAGTGATGAGTAGAATTTTTAAATAAATTTTTCGAGCTTGTATAGGGTGTTTTTTATTGGGGTATAGAACTTTAAGTTGGCATCACTTTTTTAACTGGCGGCCATTTTGTCAGCTGTCAAGTGATTAATATTTAGTTTGGTTTGCCATTTCATCATGAACAGGTTGACAAAAGAACAACGCTTGCAAATCGTGCAAATTTATTTCGAAAGTAATGGTTCTGTTCGCGAAGTTCACCGCAAGCTCCGTCCATTTTATGGTCGATAATAATTTTTATGTGATAATACGCATCCGCAGAGACGTCGAATAGTGCGCACAATTGTCGCTGTAGAGCAAAGTGTTGAAGAGGACCCGAATGAATCGATTCGCCACCGTGCACAGCAATTGGAGCTTTGTCAAATTGGACCTGTAGAATTGGCTATATTCGAGACAGCCGCGGCGTCCACATGCCCGAAATCATATTTAAACATTAATGGCATAAAATTATCCTTCCAATAAAGCCAAATTGATGGACATTAAAACGATTTTCTTGTGTTTTATTTCAATTCGAAGTTCTATACCTCAATAAAAAACACCCTTTATATGCTTAAAATTTTTTAGTCTTGTAAAATACAAAAATATCGCCACATAGAAAACTTACTTCACAGTTCTTCTACATACGATCTCTAGTTTTCAATAAGTCCAATAAGTACTGTAGCTTGGTGCAATATTTACTTTGTCTCTGTACCCAACCAAAAACTGGGGGTACATTTCTAAACAATTTCTAGTTAATGAATATCGGACGAAAACTGACGTCGCACAGTGGTATTGAATCAAATTGCATCGGCCAAAATTCAATAACTTTTGTTCCAGACCACTATTTTTGACTTCTATAAAAATAAATTAGACAAGTACCAAAGGATAGTTTTGAGATACCAAATTAGGGCGATTGGATATATTTTAAATGTTGGTCCAAATTGACCACTTTTCTTATTTTTCGATTTAAAAGAAAATTACAATTATTAGTCAGTTATTACAATTACAATTAGGAGTCAGTTATTCCATATAATTTAGGCATCATACGAATGATATTGATTCCTTCTATTTATTTTTTTATATATGAAGAAAAAAATGTGAGCTTTTAGTTGCCACTTTTGGAAATCCTCAAAAAAATCAATTTAAACGTCCAGCAATACGATCAATGAGGTTTTCCATGACAAGAATAAAAATTTAAAGTGCTTTCAAAGGTCTATTCATTTTTAAAAAAGTTGGACAATCATGATTTTTAGAGGTGCTTTCAGGAGCGATTATCTCACAGACTGAGATTTATAGTTAATAAGAATTAAATTCATCAGTGTTCAATTACTAAATTGTATGGTTATTTAAGAGCATAAACATTGTACAAGTGTGTGTGAGAAACGGAACTATGCATGTACACTAGGCTGGGTCGCTGTGCATACAAATGGAAAAACAATTCCCATGAAAATAAAGTTAAAGATTGTTTTAACGATGTTTTTGCAAAATATTTCGTTTCTAGATCAAGCCGTCTGTGAGTTAAACGCTCCTGACAATACCCCGTGTAATTTTTTTTCCACATTTTTTTCTTTAATTTATAGCTCCTCGGAAGCACACATATAAATTTTGAATCTCGTCTTAGACTTACTTATTGGTCGAATAATTGGACCTTTATAGTATTTTTTGTGTTTTTTTGTGACAACTGAATAATTTAGTATTTTATAAAAATAAATAGCTGCAATCAAGACCTTTCGAATGATGCATAAATGGTGAACATCAGATAGAAATTGACGCTGCAGCACTCATTTTTGTAAAAAGAGTTTGAAATTTTTGGCACTGAAAATCCATTTCCTGTATTAAATTATTTTACAAACATGGATTCAGTGACGTCATTTTTTGTCCGCTAGCTATCATTTAGACATCATTCGAAAGGTATTGATGCCTTCTATTTATTTTTCATAACACATCTTACAAAATGTTTCCAAGAAATATGAGTTTTTAGCTGTCACATTGAAAAACCACAAAAAAATCAATATAAACGTCCAATAATACGACCAATGAGTAATTCTAAAACAGGAATACAATTTTTTATTTATCTATTAATTCAGAAAAATATTTTGGACAAACATACATACATAACATAAAAAAATTACACTGGAAAAACATGAGTTTTAGAGGTGTTTTCAGGAGCGTTTAGCTCACAGATGGGTCACAGATGGGGTGGATGCGAAATATTTTGCAGATCATCATTAAACAATCCAATCTTAATTTCTGTGGGGTGAGTGCTGCAATTTATTTTCGTTACCCATCCTAATGTACACATCCATGCATAGTGTGCTTCTAGTTGGATATCAGGGATAGTTTCAAGTCTTGTTGGAGGTTAGAGTTGGTTAAATGAATAGTGGTAGGGGACTCTCTCTGGTATTTAAAAAATCGGTCATACCTCGTGAAATACATTTTTATGAGAAGAATACAAACATTCGAAAAAATCCAATTTAGAGAGGTAAACTATCGTACCGGTTGGCATGGAATGACTCATATTTATGTTTTATAAAATAGTACCACAAAACACGAATAAGTTTTTATTTGTTAAAATAAATGTTAAAAATGTTAAATTTAGCTATAAACTAAAGGCCTTATTCATAAAAAAGAAAATAGACTTATAAGCCAAGTTCAAGTAGTATTCATAAATTTGAAATAACTTGTGAAAGTTGTTATAAACCTACGTTAGAATTCAAGAAGTTATAGAAGATTTCACACGGCTATCAACCGACAATTCTACAGTGCTTTCTTGTTGTCTCACAAGCGATTCAGCGGCGTCGTCGATTTCTATGAACGGTGTAGATATTGAACAATCAGACACTCTTGATGTTGTGGGCTTGAAGATACATTGCGATATTCGTGATAAAACATATATTTGATGAGTCGAAGGAAAGCTTGAAAGCGGTGTTAGAAATACTTCACTCCCTCTGATCTTCTCAATATCTACACTACGTACATCAGACCTAAGATGGAATACAACTCCCATATATGGCCAGGTGCTTCAAGGTCCTCCTTGGAGCTACTTGACCGTGTACAGAGGAGGGCGCTGGTGTTGACGGGAGGATATCCAATTCTATTGTTTCCCTTGAACATCGTCGTAATGTGGGATGTGTATCGCTGTTTATCGCTGTATATTCGTGATCCCATACCGGACCTGAGGAAGTTCGGTAGAGATACGCGACTTTCAAGGAACTTTCACCCATTTGTTGTCGATTGGATAGCTGGCCGCTCTACACACATTACAGAATGAATGAATGAATTGAATCGACTTCCGGTAAATATCTTTCCCGCCAATTATGACATCCAGAGATTCAAAACAGATATCAACAAATACTACTCCCTTTTCCTCCATCCTACCCCTTATCTTCCTTTAACCAACGCAATGCACTGCATTTATAGGGGATATCCCCTGAGTGTTGGTGCAGGGAAAAAAACAAGGATTACTTTTGAATCCAAATAAGGAGAAATAACATATTTTATTGTTTTCATTGACTTATTTTCATATTATATTTATAAAATGGGAAAGTATATATATTTTTTATATGGTTATCGATTTAATATAGGAGTTTTTTTATGTATCAGTACGTTTATGAATAGTGTTTCTTAAGAGTCGTTTATTAGCATTATATTATGCTTTAACAATTATTGGCGAAAACGATATGGTAGTCGATCCATATCTCAGTATCCCTGTACCTCTATCGGCACCTTTGTCGCACTGTCGCGATTTGGATAACCCATCACTATATTTGTTACCCGACAAATTTGATTGATTCGTAGTTGTGATGTGCTCCCAGTCATATAACCAAGTCTATTGCAATATTTTATTTTATTGCATCAATCATTTATTCGTAATTGTGGAAACATCGGTATTAGTCATATGTCATCATCTCAAACAAGTCTAATTCAAATTTGGTTAAGGAAAATTTAAAAAAGTTTGAGTGCATTACAATCACCTTAAACATTCATCCGTCCCTTTTTCTTCATTACATTAGCGTGAACCTACTTTCACATAAAATATATATGAATATATAGTACACTCATGCGATCATTATACTAAAACCCAGCATAACATTTGGTAGATGAAACATATGAATATATAGCACTTTAATGCAATTATCATACTGAAACCCATAGCATAGCATTTGATAGCTGAGGAATAATAACAAATCATATCGAGAAAAAATCCAACCCCATTTTTAACCTTTAAGTATGGAAGTGAATATTTTATTTTAATTTTATTAATAATTAATTAATAATTTTTTTGGTACACAGTTGAGGTAATATATTACTATATTCTTTTAATAAAATGATCAAAAAATTAATTAATCGAGATATGAGAAGATACTAAGAGAATTACATTTATATAGGGCAACCGACGAGAGTAATAGGTAAAATTTACCATTACTTAACAGGGTAAGATTAAATTAGGAATTTGAATTGTGAGCAAATGCGCAATATACGCGAATGTTTTTCAAATCACTGACAAAAAGTTTCGCTGGGTATACATCACAACGTGCTTGTTGATGGATACAAATATTGCCTGCCTGTTGTCGCCTTCTGGCCTGTCTCCGTTCATGCTCTCGTATCTGTTGAAGATGTCTGAATTGGAACTGTCGCCGATTTACGCTTGAGGTACTTGAGGCGTCACACACTTTGCTCTCCTCATTGATGTGGTCATACGAATTGCTTCGTTGCGTCTTTTTCCTCCCTCCCTCCACCATCCCCTCTGGGCTATCATATATTGTTCAAAGGTATTTTCAAACAGAAATGAAAAACGATAAAAACAAAGACAGCAGCAAAAAATATATATTTCGAAATTAACTTTTTGGCGTATAACTAAAATTGCAAATATTTCGTATACGTTGTGTTGCTGCGTGTGTGTGTGTGCGTGTCTTGTATTTCTCTATCTTCAGATTTCAGATTCAATTCGCTGCCTGTTTGTTGGCAAGTGAGTCAATATTCTTAAGATGAAACTCAAAATAGTAATAAATAAATCTACTGTACTACTGTGGACAGTGGCCGGTCAAATAAATTATGAAAGGTTTTATACGTACGTTGAACGCAAGGAAGAGTAGAAAATATGGGTGATTCAACATGATGAGAAGGCGGTCGAAAAAAAATAAAATAATTTGATTTATTTTCCTTTCGACGAAAATAAGGTCTATTTGAAGAAAATTACAAATTACAAAAGTAAGAAATTCATTAATGATTAAAATTGAGTTCTTCTTTCGATATGAATATAAAATCAAAATAAGCGAAGAATGGCACTGAGCAAGTAGAGGATTAAAAGTAAAGCACATTCCATATATAACGACCTTAAGGAAAATTCTGCATCCGGAAGCAATGAGAATTCAGAAGAATTTGAAGCTAGCAACGGTTGGTTCAACCGCTTTAGAACACGAGCGAATCTACATAATGTGACATTAAAAGGAGAATCAGCTAGTGCAGATACATTAGCATCAGAAAAGTTTAAGCTTCAACTGAAAGCCATATAATATATTTATAATAATGATGATGTTCCAATAGAAGACAAACAATTGAAGACCGTCAATATTTCCGAATGTGTATATGAATTTAATTGATTTCACAGGCAATGGATATATTTGCTGATAATGATCCCGGCGTAGCAGCTTCGGTTGATATCGCAATTAGTTGGAAATTAGTAAGGAAATCAATGCACAAAAGAAATCTATAAAAATTCAACAAACCTTACACAACTAGGCTGACAAAGCCCCAAGGCCACTTAATCAAGTGGATACAAGTATTGTTGATTTAGATTTATAAGACGAAGATATAATCTCATATATAATATATATATATATAATATAATTTCATAGATATAATAATCTCAAATTAAAATTTCTATTTTTTATATGTGAACCTGAATGCATTTTTGTTATGTTTTTATGTAAATTTATATTTTCTTTTTTTATAATAATTAAAAATATTTCTTGAAATGCTTGTCAATGACAAATGAATAAAATTAAGTTAAATATTTTTTTTTTTAATCAAAAATCTATTTTTTACTAACTATTTAAATTTTTGGCCCAAGCAATATTTATACCGAAAAAAGTAGTTTCGGTTTGCACGCATTTCTCCGGTCCCCATTAATGACGCAAATCGGGGCTCCAGTGTATTTCAAACCGCGCTACCTAGGCTACCAATATGTTTATAATAATATATATAGAAATTTGGAAAAATTTTTTTACTTTGCTTGTCTATGCAGTCAGACGAATGTGTATACCGAATTCCATGATTCTAGCTGCGGCCATTTGGTTGGTACCATTTTTATCCCATTTTTCTCATTTTATCTCCTTAAAAGTACGTCTTTCTAAATTCTCTTTATTTTATGTAACTACATAATTAGAGGTATGTACACACCAAATTGCATCATTATAGCTGTTGCCCTTTAGTTGGTACCATTTTTATCCCTCTGTTTCCATTGTATCCCTTGAAAGTACGAATTTGGAAAAACCTGTCAACACAGTCAGAGGAATGTATACCTCGAATTTCATGACTCTAGCTGCGGTCATTTGGTTGGTACAATTTTGTCCCCTTTTTCCATTTTAAGCCCAAAAAGTACGAATTTCGAAAAACCTTTATATTTTTCGTGTCTACAAAAGTATATACCTAATTTCATGTATGTTTGTACCGAATTTCATTATTTTATCACCTTTTTTCCATTTTAACCCCAAAAAAGTACGAATTTTGAAATAATGGTTGTATATTATGTATCTACTCAATTAAAGGAACGTACACACTAAATTTCGTGTTGGTACGTTTGATAGGTACCATTTTTATTGCTTTTGTCCCATTTCACCCCCTTAGAATGAGAAACACTTTTGGTACGCCCTTTGTTATAGGGGGAATGCGCATACCCAATATCAAGTAAGTACAAGCAGACATATTGAAAAAACATGCCTAAATACTGTAAAATATAAGGGATTATTATGGGTCTTTTCAGTCCTTGTGAGGGATCGATTTCGCCCAGTCGCAATCCCAACCGATGTACGACTATAAGACACATTTATGGAAAATGTTGACGTCCTAGCTGCTTTCAAAAAAAAAAAAATTAAATTAAATTAAATTAAAAAGAATTACAAGAACTCTGGGAAGTGATATTATTTTTCTGTTAGTTATTGTCGAGTAGAGAAAGAACCTGTAATTGAAATTTTCCAGATACTCCAAAAATCTTGAGATACGGTACCTTTGCACACTTATAATCCTGTAACTTACTTGGTTATCAACATTTTTGCACATTTTTTCTTTGATAACCTCACCACTTGTAAATTTATTTAAATAACACATTTAGCAGGGAGTAAAAATCCGTTAATAATTGACTGAGTTTTTGAAGGTTTTATTAATACCAAAATATTGCAAAATACAAGTTTTAGTCATTTCAGTTCACATCTATCATTATTTTATGAATTGACGGTCAATAAAAATACTTAATATTCGTCACCGTTTGTGTACAGAGTTACAAGCCGAACCATAATTATCGGCGGCGGCGGCCCTGTTCAAAATGGGTCGGCTGCGGCGGCTTTCGGCTGATTTGCCGGCTCGTTTTGCCATTCGATTACCCCTATTTATTTGACAATTTTGGGAAAACGGAAGGAACAATTTTCTTTTATTTTTTGGCAAGTAGTTCAATATTCGTTAATATTAGCCAATGTTCCAATAATTTATTATTGTTATTATGGTATCCAATTATTCGGACTTTTATGTTATTCGATTTATCGTTTATTTGAAAACAAAAACTTTCCAATTAATCGAATAATGAAGTCGAGAGTTATTCGATTAATCGAACAATTGTCCACTTAAATAAAATATAATTAATAAAAGTTATATAGACACGCCAGTTTACGGGTAGTTCAACTATATATTGAACGTTTATTACGTATCTGATTTTATTAAAAAATTGTAATATCAAATTAGAAATTCATTAGAAGTTGACAAAAATCTTAATATCTTATCGAAATAAATAACCTTCCCTTAAATGAGCATAACATCAGAAGTTATCCATTGCCTTTTTTCGAATATGGATCATATGATTTATAACACAACTGACTTTATTATCGCGGTGTTAACCTCAATTTTTCTATGAATTTACTATTCTTTAATTTTTAAATAATTCCGAAGCTATTGGCCAGTTTTTGCTATTTTGAAATGAAGGATAAATCGTTATTTTAATATCTGTGGAGCATGCAAATCAAAAATCGAAAAATTGCGGTTTTTTATTTGGTGTTTCATAGTTTTTTACCCAAATGGATCAAACTGGCTATTCAAAATCAATTTATCATACAAATCATATGACGATTTCATTAGTTTTTAAGGCAAAACTTAGAATATCGATTATTTGGGACAATCGAATTATTCGTTATTCGAAAATCATGATTTTTTATTATTCGAAAAAATATTTCACAAATTGTTTAATTGTTATCCCATACAATTATTTTTGGGAGTGGGAATCCATTCCCAAAATTTATAATATGGATGAATTTAATAAATATATTTGCAATTACATCTTTTCATGTGAGGCTTGAATAGCATAATCCTTCCAAAGAATAATAATACTTTGACACACTAAAGATGCACAATAGAGGAGCTGTTTTTCATTGTTATTTATAGGAACACATGACCACATGTACTGGAATTGACTTATATAAATGCGATCATTAAATTTTCTATAGCCGTCATCATATAGTGGGATACCAAATTCAAAGAAATATCAATATATTTCACAGCAGTAGGTTGTCTAAGTCGACATTTATATTTTCTTTTGTAATTTTAAGTGGGTTGTTTATTTTGCTAGTAAGATTTGACTGAGTTAGAACTCCGTCAAATCTCGGCGGCGTGGTTGAAGTCGATATGAGTCGATGAAATCGGCGGCGTGGTTGAAGTCGATTTGAGGCGATGAAATCGCCGGCGGCGTGGCTCGTGCAGAAACATGCGGCGGCTTGTCGGCTTAAAATCGGTCGGCTTGTATATCTGGTTGTGTAAAATTTTAAAAACCAAAAACCATTTTTTAATATTGTGAATTTTCGAATCAGCCGAAAACTGTTTTTTTTTTTTTGCGAAAAAAACACATCAGAAACAGAAAAATATATGTATTGTTTCACTTTCTAATAGCTGATCTCCTAAAAACCTATTCGATAACGTATTCTTAAATGTAAATTAAAGCGAAATAAAAATATATTTTTGGCTACTGTTCCTAAGCCACAGTTTCCATGAAAAGTAAGATTCGACACATTTATAGCCCTCATAGTTAATTTTATTTTAAGGAATAATATGATTGCTAAAATTTTACTGCAAATATAGAAGGTATCTTCGATGATATTTCGATTTTTTGTATACAAGTAATAAATGTTATAAAAAAGTATTGCTACGGATCCATAAAATATTTTTGTAGCATAGTTAAAAAATTGTTTGTATATATTCATAGTAATAACTTCAGCGATATATAACGGTCACTTTTCTAAAATCCTGGCCGAAAACTGTGCAACTGTGGACAACGGAAAATTTTTCGAAGGCAAAACAAATAAATTATGAAAAAATATTGAATTCAGACAAACCAGCTACTGCAACTACGACAAGAAGAAAAAAATTAAGAACACAAATAAAACATTTAAATTTGATTAAAACACTTTTGTCAAATTCACAAACACATAACTAAGCACAAGCATGAGTCGTAAATGATCCGTCCGTTCGTTTGGCTGTATGTCTGTCTGATTTAAACAATTGCATTCTACGTATGTATTTTATAGACACCGCATAATCCTGCTACTCAACTGTACTTTTCATTGTTTCGTTTTTTTGTTGTTGCTTTTTGATGTATGATTAGGATGGTGATGACTATGATGATGATCATTGCGCCCATAATGATCATTATCATCTGAGGTGGCACAATGCCTATCCATCCAACCATCTATCCATCCGTCCGTCCGTCCATCCATCCATCCATCCGTCCTGCTGAACATGTCTTCTTTGTCATGAAGCCCATTCAAAATGCATTTAGAATATTTTCTTTTGAGAAAACACCAACACAAATAATTCAAATAAACTGCTATGAAATGCATCTCAAAATGATTTATATGTTATATTTTGTATCCGTTTAGATATCTTTCAGTCATTTCAGTTCATCATCAACAGCTCGTTTTTTTTTTCGTTTCGTTTCTTCTTTTCTTCTTTTTTTCATCGGTTACTTTACGTCGCCGATGACTCGCCGATTGTAGATCGTGTCATGAGTACATTTGCAGATATAAGTATTTTTTCTTCTGTTGTTGCAAACACGTTCTTACTTGAAAATTCAATTTCATTATATATTTTTTATAATTAATGATATAAATATATTCACATACACTCAATTTATTGCTATTGTTGGTGTAGTCTTCATCAGAGCTGTTGTTGTCAGCCAACATTATCAAGAAAAAAAAAAACATTACATTCACTGTGCATTAGATCGCAAACACACATACACACGGGCGGCGCACTAGCAACATCGACCTCGCACAGTGGTTTGCGAAGGGATTCACGACGTGGTAGTCTGCAGCCAAGTAATAAATGTCACCATGCCATTTGTAAATAAATTTGCATTCTATTAAATATAAATCCAAAATGGTCAGCCAGGACAATATCCCAGTTCAAATCAAAAATTGATTACAGACCAAAAAATACAAACGAAAAAATTAAAATAAAAATATATTTAATAGAAAATATATTTAAATAAGAATATATTTAATAAAAAATGTATTTTAATAAAATTATATTTAATAATAAATATATTTAATAATAAATATATTTAATAAAAAATTTAATTAAATAAAAATATATTTAATAAAAAATATATTTAATTCAAAATATATTAACAAATTCGGAACCAAGCCAGACTAAATAGATATTCCTTTGATATCACAGTGCAGCATCTACCAATATAATTATATTTATGTGTGGACGTATGGACAGCGAGACAGGCGGAAGGACAGACATGTGTAGATAGAGAGACAAATGAAATCTGTACCTACTTAGTTCTGCTTTAATATATCTCATCAAATTTAGTGTAAACACCATAGTAAACATACATTTATATACACACATAAATCCTCATGTATGTATGGCTGTGTATTGTATGTTTGTACAAACAAACGTTGTTGCAAAATATGCATGCATGCATGCTTGCTCTCTACTCTAGTCCACCGATCGACCGTTGCCGGCCCACCAAGGAATGACTAATATTCATTGAAATGTTGTTCATTTTTTTGTTTCTATTTTCTGTGTGCAATTCTTAATATAAAATATTCTTTTTTTATTTGCATTTGCGGTCTTTTCCCTTCATTGCTATTGGTGGCGATCATAGTGCGCATACACAATATGCACTCGTATGCATTTCGTTTTTAGTGTGTGTGTGTTTGTGTGTTTTATTTTGCATTATTCAAATTATTTTTTGAAAGGTTTCCATCTAAAATGCTTGCAGTTTAAATAACAACAAAAAAAGAGGATTAATTTCCAGTACTTTGAGTTTCCCAGAATTGAGATGCAGCATCTATTTCCAATTATTTTAAAACATTTGGAGTGCTGTTGCGCATTTGATGCGAGGAGTCCTCCAAAAGTTTTGCGGCAGTTATTGCAAACGATAACTTTAAACTAAAGTTTGCATTGGAATGTGGGTAGGTGGTTGCGTATGATTAATATCGGCTTCTTAGTACACATAACACTTATACGTCATGGGGGACTAAACGAATGTTGTCAATTGAATTGAACGAAATGGATTTGTCCACGGCTGGGTTTAAATCATTTACATGCTTTTTACATCACTTCTACAAAATCTTTGTCGTTACACGATGATGGGGAATTTTTATACACAATATTATTGAAATGGCTAGACACGACCCGAATTAATTACACTATGCAACGAAAAATTTGCCGAAGGGCTATGTATAACATAAATATATATATGTTGGATTTATAAACTCCAAAACGATATTAAAAAAATTATGGATTTGTTAGTGGTATGTATGGTTGACCTTTTGATGTGTTGCGTTTTATATTTTGTTCGGCTTGAGGTCAGTTTTTTCAAATAATAAAAGAAAAAATATACTATTTTATTATTTTCTTGTTTTTTATTTCCCAATATTTCGACCAATTCCGTTGTTGTTCATCTTCAGGGTCCAGTACAAAAAACACAAATTATTCAACTACAAGTTACAAGCTTTAACAATCAAAAAATATCACAAATTTATAGTTACATTTTTAAAAAAGTTTTTCACAATAGAAAATTCTCCTGCCGCTCTCTGCAAGCTTTTGTCAACTACTGTCTAATTTGTCGTCTATGTTTTTTCACCGTGTTCCTATTTATTTGAGCACAACCGTCTGTGTCTCTCTTATAATTAAGCCTTTTTCCAGGGGAGACGTCAATTATATTTAGCATTTCCAATGTGTATCTCCTTGTATGATTATTCTCTTCCGCTAATATTTCGACGTCATTAAAGTTTATAAAGGTTTATGTCCCATCAAGGTACAGTGGGCTGCAAGGGCAGTTTTTTGCTCAATGGGTTTGTCAAGAGATTTGTGTTCGATTTTATGTGATGAAAGTCTGGTTTTCAATTTATTTTTCGTAGTGCCGACATATACCTTCTGGCATATGTCGGACTTGTCACCATTGCATTTTATCTTGTACACGACACGTTTGGTTTCTCCTCTTTCTTGATTTTTGATTTTGTCCTACTAAATAGTTGGTTGACGGTCCTGTGTGTTTTATATGCCAACTCAAATTTTTCCTTGTCGTAAATATTAGAATGTTTTAGCCTTTCGGATAGTCCTGGTTGTTGTGGATTGATAAATTTTGCTTGGACTTTCGTCATTTTTGTTAAGTTTTTCTTCCATCGTTCGCTTGATTAGATTATTTATTAATTTTTCGGGAAATTGGTTCATAGTCGCAGTATATTTCTAATTTTGGACTTGTTTGTTTAGTGAAACTCCTTATCACTGGTTTGTAGGACCCTGTTTATAAAATTAGTCGCGGTATTTATGATTGTTCTTCTTGGGTGCTTAGAAAAAAATTAATTAGACGTCCGGAAGCCGTTTGCTTTTGATACCAGTCAACTCTCAGCAGATTCCCTTGTCTAATTAACACCGAATCCAAATATGGTAGTTTATTGTCCAATTCTTTTACCATCGTAAATTGTATTTGTCGGTTTAATTTGCGATTTACAATTGCGAATAAGTCGTCTACATATTTGGTCAGTACTCTTGGTTTTTCTTTTATCTTTTCCATCGTGGCGTCCAGCAGTTCTTCCATAATGATGTCAGCAATTACAGGTGAGGCTGGTGACCCCATTGGCATCCCCTTTTTCTGTTCATATACCTTGTCTTCGTATTTGAAAATTATGTATTTTTTATTTACTAAAACTTTCAATTGTCGCCGAAAATAACTATATGATTTGTACTTAGATTTGTATGTTCGATTAAAGGTAAAAATGATGGCTAATTTCTCAGCAAATTTCCTCCAGTTTTACAGAAAATTGTAAAATACTACTTTATATTTTTTTTATAATTAATTTTTATTTATAATTAAAATAACTTACTTTAAGTTGGCTTCAAAAAAGTTGTAAATGTTCCCGACTAAACTAAATCTTTGGTTCGTTTAACGAACAATTCGAGCCCAGTAATTGTGTATATTAAATATTTTTAAATACCCGATAACAGTAGTAGGGTATCCAATTGTTCGTACTTTTGGATTATTCGATTAATCGTTTATTCGAAAATACAAATTTTCTAATTAATAGAATAAATTCGATAGCTCTTATTCTATTAACCGAATAAAATTTCCTGTAAATTATTTAAATTGTAATAGTAGTATATAATACATAATCAGTTTCATGTTTTATTTGGAAAAGCTATTGGATTTCATGTCTTTCTTTTCCTTTGTTTTATAAAGTTCGATTTCAAAAAACTCTTTCACTTACTGTTGAAATCGGAGCAGTAGAAAGAAGAACATGTAAAGGGTGATTTTTTAGCTATTATCTTTTTGGCAACAGTGGTTTAAACAGCTGACGCAAGTTTCGTGTTTTGTTTCACTGTCAAACATCTTCAGTTTGGTCTATAATTTAACCATGAATCGTCTTACAAACGAACAACGCTTGCAAATTATTGAATTTTATTATCAAAATGCGTGCTCTGTTAAGAAAGTTCATCGCGCGCTTCCATTTTATGGTCAGTTTAATCGACCCACTGAAGCGGCTATTCGGGCTATTGTGACTAAATTTCGCACCAAATTTACATTGTTGGACATTAAACCACAAACACGCTTACGTAGAGTGCGAACTGAAGAAAATATCGCAGCTGTATCGGCCAGTGTTAATGATGACCATCAATTATCGATTCGTCGCCGTTCGCAGCAATTGGGCCTCTGCTACTCAAAAACGTGGAAAAGCCAAAATTGGACTAAGCGGATGGACCATTTGAGGCGCAGTCAAGGTCAACATTTGCATGAAATAATCTTCAAACATTAAATTATATGGACCGATCCCATCCTATCGATTCAAATAAAGATTTCATGCATTTTTCTGAATTTGATGTGTTTTTTTTTTTGAAAAACTGTCCTATAGCTTTTAAAAAATCACCCTTTAGTTTACTTCTTGAGTACTTTTTTCGATTTATCTTAATCATCTTGTATGTCATTCGAGTTTACTTTTCGTTTTTTTTGCTAGATTTTGTACCATTTGTTCAGTTCGGACTAAACACTAATTTCAGCGACAATATTTTCTTCTTCAATGACATGCTCTTCTGAAACGTTTTCATCTCTAAATAGCCTTTTGTATAATGATCTAGCAAATTCTTTAGTTTTTGCTTTTGTCGGATATGTTCAAAATCCATTTCCAGATGGCGCCTAATACGTTATTCTTCTTTTCTTGAGAAGTGTTCAAGCAAGTCTTTTGCAAAGCATATGTTCGATTTTGGTAAAATTGTCATTAAAAATTGAATGATGCCTTCCCAACTTTCGTTAATATAAAGCAAAATCATTTTGTGCAATTATTTATATTTTCCAAAATTATATTTCGCTTCGTAGCTGGTAGTACAACATTTTGAATATTCGATTATTTGGTACATTTTATAATTATAATTAATCGAATTATTCGTTATTCGAAAATCGGCAATTTCTGATTATTCGAACAAATATTTGATATTAAATAATCGATTAATCGAATAAAATTTAATCGGTTGGATAACCTAAACAGTAGCGTTTATGATTGTTTTAAAGTAACGCCATGACGAAACTTATGGATTGGCTTACTGGTTCTAAATATTAGCTATTAATAAAGTTTATTTTACCGAAATCGCTGTTATATTTTTGTTTATAAAATAATAAAAAATCTGTAAAACTGCCTTGAAATTAGAACAAAAATTATATTAGTTTTTCAAACCACTTATTTCATTTAAATCGGAAAATCGCCTTATAGAAAATACATATTTGGAAAATATGGGAGAGATGAGACAAAATTTGTGTGATCATTTCGCATGAAATTACGCATATACCATTTGTTACCATTAAATTTACAAATAAATATCATACACACACTTTTTTACAATATATTAATATTAATGAAATCAAATATCGAAAACTGCTGAATTAAAGAACTTTTCTCAATCATCGCAAAAAATCGCTAATTGAGTTAAAATTATTAAAAAAACTGCACACTTGAAACTAATTTTGTTTTTTATACACTCCACTAGAGTATTATGTCTTTGTGCATTTGATTGTAACACCCAAAAGGAAACGAGATAGACCCATTGTTAATTATACCGATCGGCTTAGAATCACTTTCTGAGTCGATTTACTTTCGTCTGTCCGTCTGTCCATCTATTGTTGTAATCACGATACAACTGTAGCCAGAACCAAACGAAACTTTGTACAACGAAGTTTTTCGGGACAAGTCGGTTCAGATTTAGATATAGCCCCCATACGAATTTCACTCCCGATTTGACTCTTTTCACTCTAGATACCACATATTTCAAAAGATTTTCTTCAAAATTGGCAAAACATCTTATAGTTCAACTAGAAACACCTGTGGTAAAAATGTGTTAGATCGGTTCAGATTTATATATAGCTCCCATACAAATTTCGTTCCCAATTTGAATTTTCCGCTCTAGAATCCACATATTTTAACAGATTTTCTTCAAAATTGGCGAAACATCTGATATTTAAACTAGGAACACCTATGGTGAAAATAAGTCAGATTGGTTCAGATTTATATATAGCTCCCATTCAAATTTCGATTTAACCGATTTGACTTTTTCTGCTGTAGAGACCACATATTTTAACAGATCTTCTTCAAGTCTTGCAAAATATCTTATATTTCAACTAGAAACACCCACGGTGAAAATGGGTCACATCGGTTCAGAGTTACATATAGCTCTCATACAAATTTCGTTCCCCCAGAAACCGCGTATTTTCAGAGAATTTCTTAAAATTGGTCATAACACGTTATACTTCAACTGGAAGAACTTATTGTGAAAGTTAGTCACTTCATTCCATGTTGCTCGATTTGACAAATTGGACCATGTCATATTAGCCTATGATTAGGAAACATACAAAAATTATTACCGTTTTTACTATTTTACTGAATTGAATTGTATTCCGATAGAAAGAGGAGTGTATCATATAGTCGGCCCCGCCCGACTTTAGCCTTTCCTACTTGTTTTTTTTTCAAGTTTGAAAATTGTAGACAAATATTTAAAGCTTATCGAAATATATAATAATAATAATAATTTATAGGAGGGTATATATCATTTGAGACAGAATTGGACCATGTCATATTAGCCTATGATTAGGAAACATACAAAAATTATTACCGTTTTTACTATTTTACTGAATTGAATTGTATTCCGATAGAAAGAGGAGTGTATCATATAGTCGGCCCCGCCCGACTTTAGCCTTTCCTACTTGTTTTTTTCAAGTTTGAAAATTGTAGACAAATATTTAAAGCTTATCGAAATATATAATAATAATAATAATTTATAGGAGGGTATATATCATTTGGGACAGAAAAAAATATAGCGCATTAAAGGAGTGACTTAAGGCCCTAAATATATTTGGACCATGTCCGTTTCATGGTTTTTTAAGTTGTTTGAGCCATGTCCGTCCGTCCGTCTGGTTGGCTACTTCAAACTTTGCACATGATAATATTTTGCCCAAACTTAGTTTAAGTTCGAAGATGGGCGAAATTGCCACACCCCTTATGGTACCTCCCACACAAATGCCCATATTCCTATGTTAAATTAATAGTAACTTCCACACAGATATTCGGAATCAGCTATATTTTGGTATTTGATAATATTTTTATAATCAATTTGTACTAAATATGCCACGTCCCTTCCAGTACCTCCCACACAAATCACGCCAAACTACGTAAAATTAAAGCTGTTATAACTTTTATATTAATGATAGGAATACTGTGAAATTTGATATTTAGCAATGCTTTTTTAGTGGTTACATTCGCATGGAATATGGGCGAAATTGCCACACCCCTTCTGATACCTCCCACACACAGTGGCATAAACTTTGGTTACAATAAAACCGATATAACAACCATACAGGTAGTCAAAATCATTTGCAATATATTTGAAAATGTTTCTATAATCACTTTAAAGCTAAATAATATTTACGCTTTAGCCCCGCCCCTTCATTGTAACTTCCGTATATATGTTCTCTGAGAGTGAGGGTATATATAAGTCGGTTTAGCCGACTGAATCTTACTTACTTGTTATAGTTGATTTTGATTAAGACAAAATCTTTGGCTAAATATAGTGGTTATAACCCCCTCTGTAAATGCAGAAGAATTACGATTTTTTTTTTAATTTTTGTTTAATACAATTTTTTCTTAGATACAAATTAGATAATAAAATATTTTGTTCTATTTTATTATAGCCAGTATCGTATCGAAGAAAACAAGGCCTACTACTATCATGTTTTCTGGCCCATGAAGTCAATGATTCTCCCAAACCAGAACTCACCTTCCGAATATCAGTGGATCCTTCAAACATCCACAAAGGTTTTCTTTCAAATAATGAGCTGTGCTCGATAGAATTTGTACCTACTGAACGAAACTTAATGTCCAGAGCGGGGTTTTATAGATTTTTTATTTTTTGCCTTCACCATGTAGTACCTCAAGGCCCTATAAATATTTAAATTTTCTCACGTAATATTTGATTAAATCTCCAATGTCAATTCTCGTTAGTGTCGAGACATAATGTTTCCCAAGGGTCCTGTGTTGTGGGAAGTGCTCAAAATTATATTTTTCTCCTCTCGACACTGATCATTGAACGCTGTCACAGATCATTTAATTGCAATTTCATTCGTCGCGCTCGATTTCCAATGGCACGATGGGACAATGGCACCTCGGCGCTGCTATCACTCTTCTAAAGAGTGATTTTTTTGAGGTTAGGATTTTCATGCATTAGTATTTGACAGATCACGTGGGATTTCAGACATGGTGTCAAAGAGAAAGATGCTCAGTATGCTTTGACATTTCATCATGAATAGACTTACTAACGAGCAACGCTTGCAAATCATTGAATTTTATTATCAAAATGTGTGCTCTGTTAAGAAAGTTCAGAAAGAAAGAAATTGTGTTCAGCGACGAAGCTCATTTTTGGCTCAATGGGTACGTAAATAGGCAGAATTGTCGATTTTGGAGTGAATATCAGCCAGAAGCATTGCAAGAGCTACCAATGCATCCAGAAAAAGTCACAGTTTGGTGCGGTTTATGGGCTGGTGGCATCATTGGACCGTACTTCTTCAAAGATGATGCGAATCGTAACGTAACTGTGAATGGTGAGCGCTACCGTGAGATGATATCCAACTTTTTTTTGCCCAAAATGGAAGAACTGAACTTGGTTGACATGTGGTTTCAACAAGATGGCGCTACATGCCACACAGCTCGCGATTCTATGGCCATTTTGAGGGAAAACTTCGGAGAACAATTCATCTCAAGAAATGGACCGGTAAGTTGGCCACCAAGATCATGCGATTTGACGCCTTTAGACTATTTTTTGTGGGGCTATGTCAAGTCTAAAGTCTACAGAAATAAGCCAGCAACTATTCCAGCTTTGGAAGACAACATTTCCGAAGAAATTCGGGCTATTCCGGCCGAAATGCTCGAAAAAGTTGCCCAAAATTGGACTTTCCGAATGGACCACCTAAGACGCAGCCGCGGTCAACATTTAAATGAAATTATCTTCAAAAAGTAAATGTCATGGACCAATCTAACGTTTCAAATAAAGAACCGATGAGATTTTGCAAATTTTATGCGTTTTTTTTTTAAAAAAAAGTTATCAAGCTCTTAAAAAATCACCCTTTATTATGGCTGAGAAGGGATCTTCTACGTTTCTGGTTATATTCAAGATTGTCTGAATATTTCACACGTGTTCATGTTTTCCTCCCACTGGAGTTGACCAGGTCAGGAATTTCACGCATGAAATATGGTCTACATCAGTTGCTGATAGTTGTTGTAATAAAATTTGTACATTGTTTACCTCTCAACAGCAACATCATAATCATCATCAACACATTCTGCAACCAATTCAGCTATGATCGATGAAATCTGACGGATTTGAAAAGCAAAAAATATGATTGAAATGAAAGGCTGGCTGCCGCTCTAAAACCAAAAAAAATGAACAGGTGGATTGCTTCCAATAAAATTGTTGGTAGCAACATCCGTCAATTTTATTGGAAGCAGCATAAATTGTAAACATTTACTATATTCTTTGTTTAATTTTATAATTGGCCGATATAAAATAAACTATTTAAAAGAATCGATAACTAAGATGAATTTCAATAAAATTGATGAATGGTGCTCCCACGGTGCCAGCAGCATAAATTGTAAACATTTCCTATAGTTTTTGTTTAATTTTATAATTGCCTCACACTATTTATAAGAATAGATAACTAAGAGTGTTCACCAAACTTTATTTCGAAATTCTATTTTTGAAATGTATTTTAAACGTTTCGTCGTTGTTTGTTCAAATCTTGACATTTCTCTTTATCTAATGTGAAGACACGAAATTATAGTCATAATTTATACGTTGGATTTAGTTTGTTGGTTTATTTCTATAACAAGATGTGGCATTTCCATGTCTTTCGGAAATTCTCTATGCAACGTGGGCGAAATGAAAATAGTTTTTTTTATTCATTTCATTTTAATTTCTCATGTTTAAGAGTTTATATGAGGGTCAAGGTTATTGCTAATCTAAATTAATATGTTTCGGTCGTAATTGTTGCAACAGTCTGCTGTTCGAAAAAAAGTGTTGGGAAATTTTGAATATACATATGTATGTATATTAAGTGGGTATTTAGTAGAATAAATGGAAGGGGTATTTTAAGTGAGAGGTGTTCGAAATAACTTTCCATAGAGTGGAGTGCCGAAGTTTTACATAAACAGAAGACAGGAGAAATTATATATATATATTCTGGAACTGCAAATGCTTTTGGTTAAATTGATTTGAATTAATTTTCTATATTTTATAATTTTGGGAGAAATTCAAAGATCTCAAGTTTGATCTAATTCCAAGGCCAGCAACGCTTCAAACCTTTACAGCGTAGCGTAGCTTTGGACGAGTAAATCTTGAAGTCAGGCCGAAGACCGTCAACACGAGAAACCTGAGCTTTCAAGTTTGATAACATCTGATTAATTTTATGTGAATTTGATGACATTTTCCAATCATGAACTGTACTATAAGTCGAATATAAGATTTTCCGATTTTCAAAAAATAAGAAATTGTCGACACTAAGTTGGATCGAAAATAAATTATTTTGGTCATAAGGTGATTAAAAGAAATAACTTTTATTTATACTATATATAGTATACGAATATACTTTTTTTCTAATTTTAAGCAAAATTTTCTAGTTTTACACAAAATTGTCAAATTTTAAGAATTTTTTATTTATTATTAAAAATATTGAAAAATTCAAGCTCGAGGCCAGTTTTGGTTTTTTGTTGTGTTCTTTATTTTTATTTCATATTTATTTATATTTTTTTACTTATTTATTTTGTATTTATTTCATAAGCAGACAAAATATATCTTCGATTTTTGCAAAATAAATTTTATTAATAGTTAATAGTGTTAGTAAGACGCTAAATAGGTTTCAAGCTGGCATTCTTAGTACTTAACCTAAAACAATTATAAACGTGATCGACGAAATTTCCCATAAAGACAAAATTTCAATGAAATTTTCTATAAATACAAAATTTCGACGAGATTTCCTATAAATACAAAATTTCGACGAGATTTCCTATAAATACCAAATTTCGACGAAATTTCCTATAAATACCAAATTTCGACGAAATTTCCTATAAATACCAAATTTCGAAGAAATTTCCTATAAATACCAAATTTCGACGAAATTTCCTATAAATACCAAATTTCGACGAAATTTCCTATAAATACCAAATTTCGACGAAATTTCCTATAAATACCAAATTTCGACGAAATTTCCTATAAATACCAAATTTCGACGAAATTTCCTATAAATACCAAATTTCGACAAAATTTCCTATAAATACCAAATTTCGACGAAACTTCCTATAAATACCAAATGTCGACGAAATTTCCTATAAATACCAAATTTCGACGAAATTTCCTATAAATACCAAATTTCGACGAAATTTCCTATAAATACCAAATTTCGACGAAATTTCCTATAAATACCAAATTTCGACGAAATTTCCTATAAATACCAAATTTCGACGAAATTTCCTATAAATACAAAATTTCGACGAAATTTCCTATAAATACAAAATTTCGACGAAATTTCCTATAAATACAAAATTTCGACGAAATTTCCTATAAATACCAAATTTCGACGAAATTTCCTATAAATACCAAATTTCGACGAAATTTCCTATAAATACCAAATTTCGACGAAATTTCCTATAAATACCAAATTTCGACGAAATTTCCTATAAATACCAAATTTCGACGAAATTTCCTATAAATACCAATTTTCGACGAAATTTCCTATAAATACCAAATTTCGACGAAATTTCCTATAAATACCAAATTTCGACGAAATTTCCTATAAATACCAAATTTCGACGAAATTTCCTATAAATACCAAATTTCGACGAAATTTCCTATAAATACCAAATTTCGACGAAATTTCCTATAAATACCAAATTTCGACGAAATTTCCTATAAATACCAAATTTCGACGAAATTTCCTATAAATACCAAATTTCGACGAAATTTCCTATAAATACCAAATTTCGACGAGATTTCCTATAAATACAAAATTTCGACGAGATTTCCTATAAATACCAAATTTCGACGAGATTTCCTATAAATACCAAATTTCGACGAAATTTCCTATAAATACCAAATTTCGACGAGATTTCCTATAAATACAAAATTTCGACGAGATTTCCTATAAATACAAAATTTCGACGAGATTTCCTATAAATACAAAATTTCGACGAGATTTCCTATAAATACAAAATTTCGACGAAATTTCCTATAAATACAAAATTTCGACGAAATTTCCTATAAATAAAAAATTTCGACGAGATATCCTATAAATACAAAATTTCGACGAGATTTCCTATAAATACAAAATTTCGACGAGATTTCCTATAAATTCAAAATATCGACGAAATTTCCTATAAATACAAAATTTCGACGAGATTTTCTACAAATAGAAAATTTCGACGAAATTTCCTATAAATACAAAATTTCGAGGAAATTTCCTATAAATACCAAATTTCGAGGAAATTTCCTATAAATACCAAATTTCGAGGAAATTTCCTATAAATACCAAATTTCGAGGAAATTTCCTATAAATACCAAATTTCGAGGAAATTTCCTATAAATACCAAATTTCGAGGAAATTTCCTATAAATACCAAATTTCGAGGAAATTTCCTATAAATACCAAATTTCGAGGAAATTTCCTATAAATACCAAATTTCGAGGAAATTTCCTATAAATACCAAATTTCGACGAAATTTCCTATAAATACCAAATTTCGACGAAATTTCCTATAAATACCAAATTTCGACGAAATTTCCTATAAATACCAAATTTCGACGAGATTTCCTATAAACTCAAAATTTCGACGAGATTTCCTATAAATACAAAATTTCGACGAATTTTCCTATAAATACAAAACTTCGATGAAAGTTTCCTATAAATACAAAATTTCGACGAGATTTCCTATAAGTCCCAAATTTCGACGAAATTTCCCATAAAGACAAAACTTCAATAAAATTTTCTATAAATCCCAAATTTCGACGAGATTTCCTATAAATACAAAATTTCGACGAAATTTCCTATAAATACCAAATTTCGACGAAAGTTCCTATAAATACAAAATTTCGACGAAATATCCTATAAATACCAAATTTCCTATAAATACCAAAATTCAAGGAAATTTCCTATAAATACAAAATTTCGACGAAATTTCCCATAAAGACAAAATTCCAATGAAATTTTCTATAAATCCCAAATTTCGACGAAATTTTCTATAAATACCGAATTTCGACGAAATTTTCTAAAATAACAAAATTCGACGAAATTCCCTATAAATACAAAATTTCGACGAAATTCCCTATAAATACAAAATTTCGACGAAATTTCCTATAAATTCAAAATTTCGACGAAATATCCTATAAATTCAAAATTTCGACGAAATTTCCTATAAATACCAAATTTCGACGAAATTTCCTATAAATACCAAATTTCGACGAAATTTCCTATAAATACCAAATTTCGACGAAATTTCCTATAAATACCAAATTTCGACGAAATTTCCTATAAATACCAAATTTCGACGAAATTTCCTATAAATACCAAATTTCGACGAAATTTCCTATAAATACCAAATTTCGACGAAATTTCCTATAAATACCAAATTTCGACGAAATTTCCTATAAATACCAAATTTCGACGAAATTTCCTATAAATACCAAATTTCGACGAAATTTCCTATAAATACCAAATTTCGACGAAATTTCCTATAAATACCAAATTTCGACGAAATTTCCTATAAATACCAAATTTCGACGAAATTTCCTATAAATACCAAATTTCGACGAAATTTCCTATAAATACCAAATTTCGACGAAATTTCCTATAAATACCAAATTTCGACGAAATTTCCTATAAATACCAAATTTCGACGAAATTTCTTATAAATGCCAAATTTCGACGAAATTTCCTATAAATACCCAATTTCGACGAAATTTCCTATAAATACCAAATTTCGACGAAATTTCCTATAAATATTTCGACGAAATTTCCTATAAATACCAAATTTCGACGAAATTTCCTATAAATACAAAATTTCGACGAAATTTCCCATAAAGATAAAACTTCAATAAAATTTTTTATAAATCCCAAATTTCGACGAGATTTCCTATAAATACAAAATTTTGACGAGATTTCCTATAAATACAAAATTTCGACGAGATTTCTTATAAACACAAAATTTCGACGAGATTTCCTATAAACAGAAAATTTTGACGAAATTTCCTATAATACAAAATTCGTAAACTATATGTTTTTCGTTATAATTTTTTGACCACACTACTGTACATACATATTTGACATGAATTGGACAGCTGCAGATGTTATCTAAACTAGATTTATTTCCTTCAATAAATCAGACAATGAATGAATGAATCGTATCATTGATATTTTATTGATATTCTAAATTTACAATACATATGAATGGATGGATGCATGTACAGTAGGGCGTACCTCAAAAAAAAAGTTCGCCGTACACCTTCGAATATGAAGTATTATTGAAAGGTAGTTTCAAAAAAAAAATTTTTATTTTTTTATGCCGAACGTAGGGGTCGCGCTTTTACATTTTTCTATATAACTTGTATTTATAAACGGATTTTAAAGTGTGATACATCGATGTTTTTGTCTCGACGAGGCCGATTTTTTTGTCTTTGAAGTCATTGAGCTCAAGCACCCCCTTCTGGTACTTACCCATCATTTCTCAGTTGCTACTACCCTAATGTACCACTCTAATAATCGAAAATTAAAGCTCGCATAAAATCATGAATCATGTTTGAGCTCAATGACTTCAAAGACAAAAAAATCGGACAAAAACATCGATGTATCACACTTTAAAATCCGTTTATAAATGCAGAAGTTATATAGAAAAATGTAAAAGCGCGACCCCTACGTTCGGCATAAAAAAATAAAAAAAATTTTTTTGAAACTACCTTTCAATAATACTTCATATTCGAAGGTGTACGGCGAACTTTTTTTTTTTTACTTGTAACCTGGTACGCTCTAATGTACAGACGTACGTACGCACATACATACGTGGTGGTGCGTATTCCATTGTTCAACATACCTAGATTTTTACCAAACAATTTGTTTTTTTCTTTTTTTTCATTAGATTTGCTTTTTTATTCGATGCTTTTCTAAGAAAATCCCTCCGTAAAAAACAAGAAATAATACTCGGAGATTTATCACTATGGTTTGATTTGAATCTGCCTGCCTTCCTGTCTTCCTCCCTCCCACCAACCCCACATAAACATTCACAACCACCGATGATGCTGATGATTTCCAGCAAAAAAAAATCATAAAAATTTATAACATTTGATTTACTCAACCGGAGATAGCTATGAAACATATTCTATTCGGTCAAGAGGAGGGGTAAGGGGCCTGAAATGGTCTACACGTTTCACTGTTCCCAGCAACTGTACAGCTGGTGGGAGGAGAGCGCGGGTTAAACTCACATTTTATTTTGAATCTGTTTATTTACTTTGTAGAGTAGAGCACATTTGAATCACTACTTAAGATACTCCGCGCAAAACGATCGTGTTCGTTCATCTGTTCGTCCGTACATCTGTCAGCGCGGATGTGGCAACATCACTTCGTTCACCGAGTACTCACTCATCCTATGGTGATTGGGGAGGGAGGTCGCGGTCGGTTGGTCTTCATTTTTTGATGGCTAACATTCGATATTGGCTTTGGCTTTTCGCATGTCCACTTAAATCATTTCGTTTTTATTATGTTTATACGATTTGTTGTTGAAACAAATAAATATACAAATAAAATCGTTCGGTAACACAAAAGAGAATAACAACAGCAACAGCAGTAGCAGCAACATTTGCAACAACAATCAACAGCAATTTCCCATTAATGTTGTTTATATAGTTTGCAATGGGAAAACACAAAGTAAGCGGGCAAAACAACTCGAATCGTATACACCCTCCTCCATGTTCGAACCATGGCATGGCATGTGTATGGTTTGCGGTTTTTTTCGGTTAAATGCTTTCCTAAACATAAAAATGGCCTATTAAAAATATTTAATTATTTGCTAATGAACCGAACTTTCTCACTCCCAAAGGTAACGGCGGGCGGGCGGTTTGCAGATTTCACTTAAATGGTGAGCCACAAATGATGTACGAGGTAGTTCGACGAAATTTCCTATAAATACCAAATTTCGACGAAATTCCTGTAAATATCGAATTTCGAGGAAAATTCCGATAATTCTATAAATATCGAATTTCGACAAAATTCTCTTAAAAATATCGAATTTCGACAAAATTCTCTAAAAATATCAAATTTGGACGAAATTCTCTAAAAATATCGAATTTCGACGACATTTCAGATAAATATCGAATTTCGACGATATCCTCTATAAATATCGAATTTCGAAGAAATTGTATATAAATATCGAATTTCGAAGAAATTGTATATAAATATCGAACTTCCAAGAAATTGTCTATAAATATCGAATTTCGGCGAAATTTCCTATAAATACCAAATTTCGTCGGAATTTCTAATTTATAGGAAATTATAGAAAATTTTGGTGAAATATTTATAGAGAATTTTGTCGAAATTCGATATTTATAGAGAATTTTGTCGAAATTCGATATTTATCCTATGTATACAAAATTTCGACGAAATTTCCTATAAGTACAAAGTTTCGAAGAAATTTCTTATAAATACAATATTTCGAAGAATTTATTTATAAATATCGAATTTTGACGAAATTATCTATAAATATCGAATTTTGACGAAATTATCTATAAATATCGAATTTCGACGAAATTATCTATAAATATCGAATTTCGACGAAATTATCTATAAATATCGAATATCGACGAAATTATCTATAAATATCGAATTTCGACGAAATTAACTATAAATATCGAATTTTGACAAAATTGTCCATAAATATCGAATTTCGACAAAACTCTCTATAAATATATCGAATTTCGATAAATGTCGAATTCCTATAAATGTCGAATTTCGACGAAATTATTTATAAATACAAAATTTCGACGAAATTTCTTATAAATACAAAATTTCGACGAAATTTACTATAAATACAAAATTTCGACGAAATTTCCTATAAATACAAAATTTCGACGAAATTTCCTATAAATACAAAATTTCGACGAAATTTCCTATAAATACAAAATTTCGACGAAATTTCCTATAAATACAAAATTTCGACGAAATTTCCTATAAATACAAAATTTCGACGAAATTTCCTATAAATACAAAATTTCGACGAAATTTCCTATAAATACAAAATTTCGACGAAATTTCCTATAAATACCAAATTTCGTCGGAATTTCTAATTTATAGGAAATTATAGAAAATTTTGTCGAAATATTTATAGAGAATTTTGTCGAAATTCGATATTTATAGAGAATTTTGTCGAAATTCGATATTTATCCTATGTATACAAAATTTCGACGAAATTTCCTATAAGTACAAAGTTTCGAAGAAATTTCTTATAAATACAATATTTCGAAGAATTTATTTATAAATATCGAATTTTGACGAAATTATCTATAAATATCGAATTTTGACAAAATTTCGACGAAATTTCCTATAAATACAAAATTTCGACGAAATTTCCTATAAATACAAAATTTCGACGAAATTTCCTATAAATACAAAATTTCGACGAAATTTCCTATAAATACAAAATTTCGATGAAATTTCCTATAAATACAAAATTTCGACGAAATTTCCTATAAATACAAAATTTCGACGGAATTTCCTATAAATACAAAATTTCGACGAAATTTCCTATAAATACAAAATTTCGACGAAATTCTCTATAAATACAAAATTTCGAGGAAATTTCCTATAAATACAAAATTTCGACGATATTTCCTCCTACCTACCACTACTTGATGTAGGGTGGCCAACACTATCCCCAACATTAATTAATCGATTTAGATGCAATTAATTAATATTTAATGATTTCTTTTTTGCTATTCGAAATAAATTTAAAATTATGAGTAGTATTATGAAATTATAAATAACACAAAAACCTATTGAATTTTATGACTGTTTGTGAGAATTTATTTCTACGACGCCCCTCATCATCATCATCAACATCGTCAGCATCATTGTCGGCAGAGAGCAATAACAAACGAAATCAATATCGAAATCGAAAACGAATTGAATCGAAATCAAAAACAGACACATCGAACAACCCCAGACATTCTTGAGGGATTACTGGCGGCGTACAGCGCGGTATTATCAAAAAGCAGGCAAACAACAACTACAACACGGCTACACCAACAAGTGCAAAGAGTGAAATATTTCGCAAAGAAAGACAGACCCATAAAAACATAAAAACAATGCAAAAGGTGACTATTGGGGGTTACCAATGGCATAACTCGTTGTAGTAGCCGAGCAGCCGAGGGTGGGGAGGGTGAGGGAGAGAGAGACAGTGTGTGTGTGGGTATGTACTCATACACATGGTTGTGTCTTCCATTCGCCTATTGCGATGTATGATACTCGAACGAGATACTCTTCGCCTGCATGTCTGCACGGTTGTTTGTCCGTTCGTGTACGTACTGTTGCTGTTGTTGTTGTTGCTATATGTCTCTCATCGATTTAGTGTACTCTGTGCTTACATACATACACACTTGTGCATAGATAACCAAAAGTAGTGGCACTTTGAGTTTTATTTAAGTTATTGTTTCGCTGATAGTGTTGCTGCTGTTGTTGTCATTGCTGTTCATCGTTTTAGTGGGCATCGTGCCAAACATTTTTCCCTAGTCGCCGCTGTTGTTGTTGCTTTAGTCTTTAGTTTGTACTCCTCACATCTATTGTTGTTGTGTTTTGTGAAACAAATTGTTGTCGCGCTCGACAACATTTTTCGTACATGAACATGAGGTGGTGTTTGCAAAAAATAACGGAAAAAACACGATAAAATAAACCGACTGACAGACAAACCGACGAGTGAAAGAAATCAGCAACAACAACAACAATAAATACAGCATAATATACACAACATTGGAAATTTGCGCTCTCTGTCCCTTTTCTCCTCTACGAGAGGAGCGGAGAGAGTGTGAGAGAAAGACATTCCCTGTGTCCGCGCGAGTGTGTGTGTTTTGCCTAAATTCATCTCAGACATTGAATGCCCCATCAGTTGCCGTTTTGTTTTGTTGTTATTGTTGCGGCTGCTGTTGAAATGCATATTCTGTGTGTTGTTATTGCATTCGTAAACAACCAAACAATATTTTTAATTAAAGAATGTTGCAAACGTGCTCTTTCAGTGCGGTGGAGATCGCCGGCGGGGAAGGTATGCGCAGAGTAATAATACCTTTAACATAGTATGTAATCTAGTATACTTCAAATTTAATCCAACCACTTGGGAACTTTTAGTTTGTAAACAAGAAGAATGGAAAACTTCCACCAAAAAATGTATTGTTATACCCGAGAATCCAGTTATTTTGTATATTACCCTGTCAAATTTGCAAACTTTATTTTCTCCAGTCTGTGTTGGGATACATTCTCCGCACTTACTTTGTCTGTCTGGCTGTATACAGATACAATGAAGAAAGATTGCAGCACCAAACAAGAACCACTACAACAATAATATTGAAAACTATTAGAAGTCCATCAGTAGATGGTCTGCATCTCACACAGTGGTTCTAGATCGTTGTTTAATGTTAATGTGTTTTTCAGATAACTTACTTATGTACTTAGTTTGGATTCCCAGTTGAGACGTAGACTACTTGGGCGATCCTTCACAGTTGATCATCGTGGCCAAATGAAAAATTTTCAAATGTTTGTGAAAAGTGCAATCATGAACCGATTACGAATCATCTGGACAATATCTCTGCTTTAAGGATGTGAAACTTTGTCAAGAACTTTTCCCGTTTAAAAGTTGCAGAATTATTTTAATTTTAGAACCACTGTGCTACAATCGATTCATCTGTTTTCGAATACCAATGTCCGCATGTCTAAGAGCGCTATCGCGTGCATGTGATGTGTGTGCAATTACATCTGTCTGCGAATATCCGACTATCACACAAATATAAACAGACCTACAAATATGTGTGGGATTCTCTGCAAAACAGAATTTTTTTCCCGATTTGTTTGCCCAATTTAGAAGTTTATGTTGGTACAATATGCTGTGTAGAATGACAGGTGGGACTCTGTTAGGGTAATTCCACAAAATTTCGAACATGGAGACAGACCCTCTTCGATTTTGATGAAATTTGGCACATACATTCCACTAGTTGTTGCGGGTTTACCGTGGCTCAAAGTAGTGCGTGGTTTAAGTTTTTCTGTGGCTTATCTCGGGGGGTTTTTTCCTTATCGATATCATAAGTTGTCATAAATTGTGGCCCTTTGTTCCACACAGGAACTATAGGATATATTAATAATAATATTATTATTATTATTATAACTTTGGATCGTGTCAGCAGATTTTAACCATATTGGTATAATCTGTAAGATTTACACCACCTCTTTCTGTACCTGTATGAAAATATTAATGTCCTTGCGGTCCAAGAGTTCCTGAAAAAAAAGCATGAATTTTGTATTTTAGCTTACTCTATTCTCCACAAAATATCAAAAATTCACAGTGGGGTGGCCATAAGTTTAGAAATTGTGTCTGTTTTTCCAAAGTATTGCTTTATTTCAGCAAGGCAAACATTTTCATTCATATCAATATACATTAGAGTGGCCTCAAAATAAAAGTTGTCGATGTTGCCGACTAAAATGAAAGATTTGTTTGTTGTACGTGTTCTCCCAAAATATTTCGCTTTTATCATTGCCCGTTAGTGAGCTGGATGCGTTCAAAATAACCTCTACACCAACCTGGTTTTTCTTGAAAATTATTCAACGTGAGAATGGTATTGAGAAAAATTCCGCTAATAATTTAAATCTAACACGAGCTTTATGGAACTATATCGGGCAATTTTTTACGATTTCATAGCAATTTTAGATGGATATTTTTTAAAATGTGTAATAACTTTTGCATTGTTTCTTCGATTTGTGTTTTAGGGGCTCAATGGAGAGGTATTGATTGCCAATTGCAATTTTAAGAACTGTTCAAACTGTTCGTTTTTAATGGATTAAATGTGAAATAACATTCATTCATTTGCATCGTAAACATATTCTAGTCTTTGCAAAGATAATTTTTGAATAAGAAAAGTCTGAAATTGAGATCTTTTAATGGCTAAATTGGGAGGAAAACTGCTGTTACAATAACTCCGTCCGGCACAATTTCCCTGCTAAGAATTGAAACTATAGGTCACTAGTAGCGAATATGTATGTGTCAAATTTAAAATGTTAATAATTTATTACCGAACTTTTGTGAGTCTTACAATAGCAATGTGGGGGTGGTATCAAATGAAATTGAGGAATATCTTTTAAAAATACTTTTCTTGCATCTTTCTGTATTAGTTTAGCATTATATTTAAAATTACACCCCCCTTAAAAAGTAAAATTTGATTTATTTTTATTTTTAAGCTTCTTAAAGCTAAACTCATTCAGTAGAAGCATCAAATCTGAAGTATTTTTAATAGATATTCTTCTATTTCATTAGATATCCATATCGCCTTTGTATGACTACTGAAATAAATAATTAAAACATCTTTGGGAAAGTCCTGTAAAAATGAGGAAAGATCATAAAATGAAAACACAGTTCTCCTGTATAAGTCGTCTAGTTTCACGAGTATATGGTCTTTGTCAGCTCCGAAAAGTACTGTCGCACGGTGTTATATATGACATTTCGTAGACAAATTTTATTGCATAGTGTTAATCAAAATATATCAATTAATAAAATACGTATTTTTAGAGAAGACAGTCGGCTAAACCGACTTATACATATATATATACCCTCACTCTCAGAGAACATATAAGTTATAAGGAATTAAATTTTACTTAGGGCAGGATAATTTGTGGAGAAGGTTCGTGACACATGGTCCAGCTTTCATATTTATAAAACAATTGTAAAATCATGATCAAATATCAAGCCATAGCAGATTGCCTGCACCAGTACAGAAGTTATGCAGGATTTACCTAGGATAGGTCAATTGTGTGGGAGGTACACGAAGGAACTTGACTAAAGCGTAAATATATTTTATGTTTAAAGTGAGTATAAAAGCATGTTCAAATATCAAATTTCAAACGATTTTGACTACCCGTATGGATGTTATGTCGGTTTTATTGTAACCAAAGTTTATGTCACTTTGTATGGGAGGTACCAGATAGGGTGTGGCGATATCGTCTATATTCCATACAAATGTATCTTCTATAAAAGCATTGCCAAATATCAAATTTCAGACTATTCCGATCATCTGTATAGAAGTTATAACAGCGTTAATTGTACGTTCTTCAGAGTGCTTTGTGTGGGAGGTACTAGAATGGAAGTGGCAAAATTCGCCATACGTAGTACACTTAAATTAATTATATAACAAGTAAGGAAAGGCTAAAGCCGGGCGGGGCCGACTATATGTTACACTCCAATTTCTATCCGAATTCGGTATCAATTCGGTAAAAAAGTAAAAACGGGACAAATTTTTTTATGTTTCCTAATCAAAGGCTAATATGACCTGGTCCAATTTATCAAATCGAAAAGAATATTTGTATCGGGGCTATATCCACACGTGGAATAAAGTGAGTAACTTTCGTGGTTTCTGGGGCGGAAAAAGTCTATCCGGAAGCGAAGTTTGTATGGGCGCTATATATAAATCTGAACCGATCTAACACATTTTCATCACATCTGTTTCTAGTTGAAATATAAGATGTTTTGCCAATTTGGAAGAAAATCTGTTGTAATATGTGGTTGCTAGAAAAGAAAAAGTCACATCGGGAGAGAAATTTTAATGCGATATAAATCCGGATCGTTTTCCTATTCCTGGACCTATTTTCACCATAAATATTCCTAGTTCAAATATAAGATGTTTCGCCAAATCTGAAGACAATCTGATACAATATGTGGTTTTTAGAGCGGAAAAAGTCAAATCGGGAGCGAAATTTGTATGGGAGCTATATATAAATCTGAACCGATCTAACACATTTTCACCACAGGTGTTTCTAGTTCAAATATAAGATCTTTTGTGAAATCTGAAGACAATCTGATACAATATGTGATTTTTAGAGCGGAAAAAGTCAAATCTGGAGCGAAATTTGTATGGGAGCTATATATAAATCTTAACCGATCTAACACATTTTTACCACAGGTGTTTCTAGTTGCACTATAAGATGTTTTGCCAATGTTGAAGAAAATCTGTTGTAATATGTGGTTGCTAGAGCAGAAAAACTCAAACCGGGAGCGAAATTTTAATGGGAGCTATATCTAAATCTAAACCGATTTGCTTCAAATTATATAGCGTGCGTCCTTGTCCCAAAAAACTTCGTTGTACAAAGTTTCATTTGGTTCGGTCTACAATTGAGACCTGTATCGTTATTACAAGAATAGATGTATAGACAGAGAGACGGACAGACAGACAGACGGACATCGCTAAATCTATTCAAAAAGTGATTCTAAGCCGATCGGTATAATTAACAATGGGTCTATCTCCCTTCCTTTTGGGTGTTACAAACAAATGCACAAAGACATAATACTCGGGTGGAGTGTATAAACATTATCAAACACCAAAATATAACTGATTCTGAATATCCGTGTGGAAGTTACATTAGAGTCATTCCATGTCAAGCGGTACGGTTTTTGACCTCGATAGCTGCGATTGTCTTGAAAGTTTGTGTATGTATTCTTCTCATAAAAATAGTGTAACGTATTTTTGGGATTTTATTTCACGAGTTATGACCAATTCAACAGTGAAAAACATACTACTTTTTTCAAAAGGTGTGTTCATTCAATCGCCTGTAGAGTCTTAATTCACTACTTCAAAGTGTAATACTTTTTTCTGTCCCAAATGATATATGTAAAGTGAGGGTATAATAATGAGAGAATAATGAGGTTATGTTCAATACAAAACGTGGAAGTTGTTTTTTTTGTGTAATTCAATGGCATGATACAATTGAAAAGTAACATAATGCGCTGAAGCGATGGTAATGAAATCATTATAATAATTCTAACTACCCACCAGCAATAAAATACCAACTAACATCAATTAATATACGCTGATACAAGTTTTTATTAGTCAGATTTCAAATTACATATCCAATGTTTGACAACAGTATTACATTCTACAGTATTAATACAGTTGAAGTGGCTAAAGTAATAAATTGAAATATCCCAATGATATTAATATGAATTTGCATTTTTCTGAATTTTATGTGTTTTTTTGTTGAAAAACTTTCCTATAGCTTTTAAAAAATCGTCTTTTACTAACTTCATTTCATAAAACATTTGTTTGCTGTGACTAAATGAAGCTACTGCCGGTGCACCGTGGCGTATGAGTATTGACAGATGTTAATATTCCGATGTACCGCATGGCGTATGATTGTTGTTTGGATTTGCAATTGTGTTAATTGCAAATAAGCTAATGGAAGAAGACGAAACGAAAATTTGCAAATGAAATATTCTCTGGTTTCAGCCACCCTTCTAATATGTCTTCAAATATTTCCTTAGAATATTTTTTAATTATGCATTTGAATACAATCGTGGCTCAATTGTACCATAAATAACCAAAAATATTTAAATAATTGAAACTAATTGAAAACAGATCTAAACTATAATATTTCATATGTGAATAAATAAATGAATAACACAAACCACAGAAGAAATTATCTCTAAAGTTCAGACATTCAACTCAAGCGTATGAGTAGTTGTCAAACATAATAGAAATTGGGAAAAATCTCAAGAATACAAACATTGTATATGCATACTATATACATATGTATTTAGATATACATACAAACATACATATGGAAATGTGAAACATTTGAAACATTCAATGTCATTTTTATAAGAATTCCTAGTGCTATTGTGGCCATACAATGTATGTATGTATATTTGTCTTAGTCAGTGTATTATGTTGCTGCTGCGGCTGTATTGTATTGTTGTTGCTGATGCGTATCTCTTGGATACCACTTACGCGGGTGTGTGCATGTGTATCTGTATCGTTTGTTTTGTGTGAATGTACGCCGCATAATACATCATTGTCTCATTTAAATAAATCAGCCGCTTATGCGGGCGTTTTTTGCGAACGCTTGTTGTTGAATTTAACGTCAGGCGACAATTAGCCGTCTTCCTTCTCGCTCGCCTAATGCGTCACTAATTGTTGCTGTTTTCTTTATTTCATTTTGGGTAGTGGATCATCATCTAAATTTTCCAAAAACCAAATACATACTATGTACTATGTACATTGTACATACTTATTTATGTACATATTTATATATAAAAAAAGAAATTTAAAAATCATTTAATCTCTCTTAATGATGTGTTCACTTTTTAAGACTAGGAAGTGTCATTAGAAAATGACAGAAGCGTGGAAGAGACTAAATTTGTGAGAATATATTTGGGATAACATATAAAAAGGACTCACGAGGACTATCCACAGCAAATAATTTTGATAAACCAAAGCAAAAAGAGAGTTCGTCGAACATGTTCGTAGCTGTTACATAATTTTAATTATTTTGAAATCAATTTATGGAAATAATTTTAAGATAGAAAGTAATACTCCAGATCAAACCTTCTGCAAAAAAAATCTTATAATAATTTAATTAATTAAAAAATGTATCTTTCATAAGTAGTTGAATGAAAACGTTTTTCAAAAATACTTTTTAGATGGAATTTTGATTTTTTTAAATATTAAAATTATAATTTTTATGTTAGTGGTATGTATGGTTGGCCTTTTGATGTGTTGCGTTTTGTATTTTGTTCGGCTTGAGGTCAGTTTTTTCAAATAATAAAACAAAAATGACTATTTTATTATTTTCTTGTTTATTTCCCAATATTTCGGCCAACTCCGTTGGTCATCTTCAGGGGTATTTCTAAAAAAAAAGTTTTTCACAATAGGAAAATTCTCCTGCCACTCTGTGCAAGCTTTTGTCAACTACTCAATTTTTAATTAATTTTGATGTAATTAAATTTTAAAGATGGACTTGTGAAAAATTTCCAATATTTTATGGTTAAGAAAAAAACATCATAAAATTTGGAGATTTTTTCGTAATAACTTCCCAGCAAAAAATACAGTGACTGAGAAGTGGTTAAACGGGTTCAATTGGTGAAAAGATGATATGGAAGTAATTCTTTTTTGGGCGAATCATACATGATTTTAACATAGGGTTGTCATTGGGAGGAATGGGTTCATTTAAAGATCCCAGTCACTTCGTACGAATAAGTGCTTAGAAGCACTGCATGTTCGATGCTTACATGACGTTTTTTCATAGGTGAAAGTTATTCACTTTTGGGTACATTGTGAGAGTTCATATGTATCATTTCTCTGAATTAATGAAAATGCAGTGAAACGAATTGAATCTTTCTTAAAACAGATTTTGTATTACTTCGGATTAATTTTAATAAAACTCCACTTCTACTGTCATATTTGGCAATATTTCATTTTTTATCACACAAATATTTTTTGAATAAATGCTGTATTTCTTTGAAAGAAGTCTCTCTGGAAAATTCAGATCTGTGGCAGTTTTAGTTTCTCTTGTCGAATTCTTCGCAATTCTTAAGTTCTCTCTCCGATTTAAAATACTTTTCAGTATATCCTTCTCAGTGTTTTGCCAAAACTTCAAAAAATAATCAATTAATCAATTTGAATGAAAATCCAAAATCCAAAAAAAAAGAGATCGAAATTAAACAAATAAATATTTCTATTCTACCCATAAGACCCATATTAAAATAGATTACATTGATTACAACGCAACAGAATTAATTTTTTCGATATTTGATTATTTTACAATTTCTATAATGAATATATGAAATGAAAAACCTTACTTAATTCTATTGAAAGAGAAAAATCTATTTTAGTGTTTTCGTTTGTATATTTTTTGGTCTGTAATCAATATTTGATTTGAACTGGTGTACTTTATTACTTGGTGCGATTTTTTAAACGCAAATTCGGCAAGTGCTTCTCGTCCTTTTGTGAGAATCATCTCCTTATAGAGGACGGGTTGGATGTTGAAAAGTCCCTGCGAAGCCACTTGAAAAGACTTTTGACATGGTCGAAATCATGATCGTGGTAGTCTGCAGCCAAGTAATAAATGTCACCATGCCATTTGTACATAAATTTGCATTCTATTAAATATAGATGCAAAATGGTCTTGAGCCAGGACAATATCCCAGTTAAAATTCTAATTTATAATTTATTTATTTGCATTCGAGAAACTATTTAGAATGAATTAGCTTGGATGCATGATTCAGGAGTAATGATAATGTCATTCATTTTGAACTACTTCCAAATTTTTTTTGCAGGGTTAGTTTGTTAGAAAACATCTTCGTGGATTTTTTTGATTCTTTTTTATTTTTTGATAAGTGTCTGAGATTACACATTTTTTATTTAAGCTCATCATAGTACATTTATTATAACACCGTTCGAAAATTTTACAATTATTTTAGTGGACCTAAGCAAGACAGTATAGATGTGAAACTATAGATCGCGTACTCATTGGGTGATACTTTCTCTGTTTTACAGGATTTTTAATTTCCAAATGATATAAATGTTCAAATAATTTATTTTCATTCTATAACGAGTCGTACACGATATGAGCATCAAATGAAAGAGAAGAATATATGTTAAAAATATATCCTTTGGAAATTAAAAGTCCTGTAAAAGGGAGAAAAGGTCACCAAATGAAAAACTGAGTGCACAGTTTTTCTACATATTATATTTAGTTTCATGTGTATTTGGTCTTGGTTAGGTTCAAAAAGTACTGTCGCACGGTGTAATAATCCATTTAGAAATCATTGTATTCTGAGAACTCCTTCAAATTTTGCCCACAGCTAGTATAGGGCTGGATCCGAGTGTGTCGCCTACATATATTCATATCTTGCAATATAAATAAATTTCTTGATTACCTTACTATCGATTGTGTAAACAATATTGGTAATATTATATATTATATATATTATTTCCTTTATTTATAAAATACATGTTGCAAATTAAATAAAAGTTCACGAAGAACAAAGGGGTCCGCCTAGTTATAGTCTATATATCTAACTGGTCCCAAGCCAGAAAAACCCCAAATGGCTGCAGTATTTTAACTGAACGTCTTGGGAAGTAGAAGATGTACACACATCTGACCTCTGAATTACCAAAGTAGGTTGAGCTTTCGGCTAATAACCAAATCTCGCCAAAAAACTTTATTACTGAAACGTCAATAGTTATTGACGCTAAATCAAAACAAAATATTTTTTTTTTTGAAAATTTGTTTTGATACAAATATTTATATTGTAGCTGTGGACAATGTGTAAAAATATTTTTTTATTTTGAGTAAAAAATTTACATTTTTAACGTTTTTGTTATCCCGTCTTAAAGAATAACTGCTCTAATACCAATGTGTTGACTTAACACGATAACAAGATAATTTTTGGAATTTGGGGCGAATGAGTAATATTATTTTCAACGGGAATAACTCATACGCCAGTTATTGAGGCTAAATCAAAACAAAATATTTTTTTTTTGAAAATTTGTTTTGATACAAATATTTATATTGTAGTTGGCGACAATGTGTAAAAATATTTTTTTTTTAATTTTGAGTAAAAAATTTACATTTTTAACGTTTTTGTTATCCCGTCTTAAAGAATAACTGCTCTAAAACCAATGTGTTGACTTTAACACGATAACAAGATAATTTTTGGAATTTAGGGCGAATGAGTAATATTATTTTTAATAGGAATAACTCATACGCCAGTTATTGAGGCTAAATCAAAAGAAAATATTTTTTTTTTTGAAAATTTGTTTTGATACAAATATTTATATTGTAGTTGGCGACAATGTGTAAAAATATTTTTTTTTAATTTTGAGTAAAAAATTTACATTTTTAACGTTTTTGTTATCCCGTCTTAGAGAAAAACAGCCCTAATACCAATGTGTTGACTGTAATAGGATAACAAGTTAATTTTAGGAATTTAGGGCGAATGAGTAATATTATTTTTAATGGGAATAACTCATACGCCACCGTATGGGGAGGGGAAAATTAAACGATGTAATTTGAAATTGAATCTTGTGTATAATCAGCGATGCTCATTCGATCAATATTCATCAATTTAATTTCTATACACTCTAAAAAAAACACCCAGCAATATATTTGCTTGAATCACATTCTATTTGGGAGCATAGACTCAAATCATGATTGAATAGAAAGAATGTTATCTCTACACTAATTATTTATACTTGTTTGTTGTACAAGTGTTTTTATATTAGTGATGATTTCATTTTTTTTCACAAAAAAAACCCATTTGTTTTTAATTTTTTTAATACAGCTCTATTTAATGCACTTTTTCTAAAATCTGCTTTACTTCCACTTTTTTGGTACGATCTGTGTTTGAAAAGGCTCACTGCAAAGGTACTGATCGCTAATTCTGGTTTTTTGAATTACCTAACCCATTAATAACCACAACCATCCTGAAATTTTGACAGTTTTTATAGAAAATTGTGGGCTATTTTCTGGCAAATTTTGCAAAAAATCCAAATGACGTTGTGCAAGGATAAAAAATATTTTCAAATTTTCAACGTCCTTTCTCCACCAGGATATGTATAATTTTCTATACCATTCAAAAGCAGTCGTGAAGAGCTTTCCGATGATACCTATGGTTTTATAATCCGATAATACATGCGAATAACTGAATATCGCCAAAATGTTGACGTCAAAAAATTCTTATTAACGAGGAGGACAAACGTGCCACTTTTGATACAAAGCAATAGGGGTCGGGTATACGGCTGTGTTGAAATTTTTTGGAATAAGTCTTTGGTTAAAATTGATTTTCTGTGAAAAATAAAATATTTTCATTAAACCCAAAATTGTAAATCGAGAATACGCAGATTGGAATACTGTTGTTAGAAATCAAAAGTCAGATTTTTGTCAAAACGTTACTTTTAATATTTGCTGTATAATTCTGGGCACGATTTCGCCAGGTTATACGTTAAATACAAGTAGAAGTACGAGAACTCCAAGGAACCACATATAATTTTTTGAATGTTTTTTTCCTACGTAACAACTTCTAGTTTTTTACATGATATTTTCAGAACATGCATTGGTTCTCTTAATAAAATATTGAATATTGAAAAATAAATAAATATATATTTAACCTTTATGTTCTTTTAAAAAATCGAAATTTTTGTTCCTCAACCACTGTTTCTAAGTTAAGGTAATATTTTAGTTTTTTTCGTTTGCATTTTTTGGTCTGTAATCAATATTTGATTTGAACTGGGATATTGTCCTGGCTCAAGACCATTTTGCTTCTATATTTAATAGAATGCAAATTTATTTACAAATGGCATGGTGACATTTATTACTTGGCTGCAGACTACCACGATCATGATTTCGACCATGTCAAAAATCTTTTCAAGTGGTTAAGGTATTATTTCCAACATTTAATCTTAATCTTCTTGCCTATACACATATCATATTTAAAAACTATCACCCATTAAACAATGTAATCGTAAATTGAAAAAAAAAAAACATTTTTTTGTTATAACGAATGGATGATCCATTTACTCCTAATTGCTTAACTAGTTTAGCAATACGCCAGTAGCTCCTCTGTGATTTGTTTTGTCTGTGTAATTTGTTGTCATACACATATACGTACATATGTATTTTTTTCTGTGTCTGTGTGAGATTTCATTTATTCTGATTATGTTTCATTTTCTTCTTTTTTCTTTTATTATTCATTTTTGCAGATTTTATGATTTATGTTGTTGTTGTCGTTGTCGTTCCTCTCAGCCAACACCACCACAACCACAGCCACAACCTCAAGTTCCACCACAACCACAACCATCATCAACATCAACATCATCACAACAACAACCAAAACCATCATCATCACCACAACCACCATCTCCAACAACAACAACAACAACACCACCACCAGAACAGCCCCAGTCTTAGTCTCAGTCTTAGTATCAGCCACGTTACCAATCAGCCACAACCACAACCAAAAATAGTCTAAAACGAATTCATAAATCCCACCACAACCATCATCAGCATCACCACCACCACCACCGTCATCGCCAACACTTACGAAATACGAAAACGCAACCAACCAGAAAAAGACCGATCGTCCAAAAATTATAAATCAACCAAAATAGGTTCCACCACCATCCAAAATCCGAAAAAATCAGACAGCCAAAAGCAACCATCAGCTCTCCAAAAAAACAAGAACAACAACACCAACAACCACAGACCAATCACCAGCATCAGCATAAGAATCAAAATCAGAATCATCAGCATCGTCAGCATCAGCATCGTCATCATCGGCGCTAGTGTTGTAGTTGTTCGTGCAAATCAGCACCACCGCCACCACCACCAATCTCCTCCTCCCTCGTCCTTGCCGTCATCAACATGGCCACCATTAATTCGGTAAGTATTCCATTGTTATTGTTATTATGTTGTAGTTGTAATTATTATTGTTGTTGTTGTTCATTATTATTATTATTATTATCATTATTATATAATATTACTCTAGTAGCGCTGTATTTGTTGTTCTTGTTGTTATTTCATACATACATACACACACATATGTTGTTGTGTTTTTCTTTGCGAATTATAGATATATATTTTATATGCTTTTAATGATTCACTCACTCCCCGCTCCCATGTTGTTGTTTTTACAGTCATAACAATTAAGCTCCTTGCACAATGGTCGATCGACATCGATTCGCGGGTGACCTATTCGCGCCAAAAGTAGCACTGTGCAACACAAGAAAATAACGAGATTCGAACAATGGGTTCTAGTAGAGTGGACTAAAAATAAGTAGGCAGATGATGAATTACGTTGAAACGATTAAACATTAGGCTGGGTAGCGGTCCATACAAATGAAAAATAAAAAAAAAACAATTTTCAGTCAACCCACGAAAAAAAATTGGGAATTTTTAATGATGATTTGCAAAATATTTCGTTCCTAGATCAAGAAAAGCTAAACGCGCCGGAAAACTTTCTAAACTCATGTTTTCCCGTGTAAATTGTTTGTGTTGCATTTTTGTTGGGACTTTAACAACGTTGCAAGTTGATTTGAGTAATTTAGTGCGAATGAGTAATATTATTTTTAATGCACACAAATCATACGCCACCGGTATGGCGAGAGGATAATAACGCGATGCAATTTGAAGTTGAATTTTTTTATTTATGATTAGCTATGTTTATTCGATCAATATTCATCGATTTAAATTATATATTAGCTTGAATTAGATTTTTTTAACTGAACCAACACTCAGGGGATGTCCCCTATAAATGCATCGCACTGTGTTGGCGGGAGGAAGAAACGGTATTGGAAGGAGGAAAGAGGGAGTAGTGTTTGTTGACCTTTATGTTAAACATCTGAATATCATAAAGTAACGATAGAACAAGGACTCACAACCCACATTACGACGATGTTCAAGGGAGACAATAGAATTGGATATCCTACCGTCACCTATCAACACCATCGCCCTCCTCTGGACACGGTCAAGTAGCTCCAGTGATGAAGCTGGAGCACCCGACCATATATGGGAGTTGTATTCCATCTTTGGTCTGATGTAGGTAGTGTAGATATTGAGAAGATTAGAGGGTGTGAAATATATCTTACATCGTTTTAAAAAGCCTAACATTTGAAGGCATCTTTCGACACATCAAATACATGTTTTGTCCAACGAACATCACGTTGTATTTTCATGCCAAGAACATCGAGAGTATCTGATAGCTCAATATCTATACCGTTCATTAAAATCGACGACACCGTTGGATCAGTGAATCGCTTGTGAGGCAACAAGGAGCACTGAGTCTTACGTGCATTAAAATCTACTATATTCTCTCGACCCCATTCAGAAATGGCCAGCAAATCCTGGCTAAGTGACTCATCCATCGATCGCCTTTTGTTCTCAATTTCTTGGCGACTAGGTTTATGATCGAATGAGTATGAATGACAGAGGTTGCTGTCATCCGCAAATGAGTATATTGGATTCGAAGTCCGATCCAAGAGGTCGTCGATGAAAATAAGAAATAGGGAGGGGAAAAGACAGAGCCCTGTGGTACTCCTGCGGTTAACCTATGTTCATCGGTGAGATGAGAACCCAACTACAACAACACGTATAGTGCGATCTCTGAGGAAGCTCGATATAAATCGAGAGAAGTCACTACCAACACCAAAAGCGATAAGCTTTGATAAGAGTGCGCCGTGCAAATCTCTATCAAAGGCCTTGGAGATATCTAGAGCAACGACCTTACTTTCTCCAATCTGGTGGATGGATCGATTCCACTTTTCGGATAGCAGTGTCATCAGGTCATTGATTTCTAAATACCTCACAAGATGGTGGTTAACCATACTCTCCATAACCTTCGAGAGCGCTGAGCAAATCGCGATCGGTCGATAGTTAGCAGGGTTATTAGCCTCACCTTTTTTAGGGATGGAGTGTATTTTCCAACGCGCTGGAAAAACCCCTGCACGGTATGCAAGGTTAAAAAGATTGCGAAGCGGACGGTTAAGCGTCGAAGAGCACTTACATAGGACAAGTGCTGAAATGCCATCCGGGCCCGGGGATTTATTTACGTCGAGATTTGCGAGAACACTTTTAACTCCACGTGTTCGAAAAAACATCTGAGGCATACATTTTCGATCACGGGGAGCGGTTGATTGCTTTCCGGCAAGGATGAATTCCTTGCAAACATTTCAGCCAATAGGTTAGCTTTGGCAACCGGGTTAGTGAATATCTGGTCATCTTTAAGAAGAGTTGGGATAGATGAGGAGTTATCCTTTACACTTTTTACAAATGACCAAAAGCTCTTACCTCCCCTAGGAGAAGAAAGAACTTTGGCTCGAAGACGTTGTTCGTACAGAAACTTTTCACGTCTAAGTACCTTGGCACACATGGTTCTTGTCTGTTTGCGTAGCAGATCAGTGGTGGCATTTTTATTTAAACGCCATTTCTTGAACGCTTCCTCTTTGGATCTGACAACAGTCTTGTATGTCTAGTAAAACCAACTTTTATTAGATGATTTATCCCAAATAACTTTAGTTGGAATAAATGACTTCATTCCAATCAAGATAATATTTTCGATCATATTATATTTGGGGACAGTTTAAAGTCACATAGACAATCGCATTTGTTCTTCGCAGTAGTATTTTTATATTTGGTAGTTTCTCTGAAATATGAAAATATTTTCCTGTTTGACTCACAGATGGGAAAGCGACGAAATATTTTGGAGATCATCACAAAACAATTTAATCTTCATTTTTTTCATTTCTGAAAAAAAATAAAATTTTATTAAATTAGAGTTCAAGCAAACGAAGTGAAAAATTACATTCATTCGCCTTTTTATAACCTCACTCTACAGAGTAGGAGGGTATATATCATTTGGGACAGGGAAAAAGTGTAACGTATTGAAGGAGTGACTTAAGACCCTAAGTATTTTTGGACCAAATCCGTTTCAGGACTTTCTAAGGTGTGCGAGCCATGTCCGTCCGTCCTGCTGGCTGGTGTACACGATAGATCTCGAAAGGAGCTAGGGATTCAATTCAAACTTTGCACAAGGTAATATTTTTCCCAAACTTAGTTTAAGTTAGAAGATGGACGAAAATGACATGCCCCTACTGATACCTCCCACACAAATGGTCCATATTCCTATGTTAAATTAAAACTAATGTAACATCCACCCGGATCTTCGGAATCAACTATATTTTGGTATTAAAGGGTGATTTTTTAGCTATTATCTTTTTGGCAACACTGGTTTAAACATCTGACGCACGTTTCGTGTTTTGTTTCACTGTCAAACATCTTCAGTTTGGTCTATAATTTAACCATGAATCGTCTTACAAACGAACAACGCTTGCAAATTATTGAATTTTATTATCAAAATACGTGCTCTGTTAAGAAAGTTCATCGCGCGCTTCTTCCATTTTATGGTCAGTTTAATCGACCCACTGAAGCGGCTATTCGGGCTATTGTGAATAAATTTCGCACCAAATTTACATTGTTGGACATTAAACCACCAACACGCTTAGGTAGAGTGCGAACTGAAGAAAATATCGCAGCTGTATCGGCCAGTATTAATGATGACCATTAATTATCGATTCGTCGCCGTTCGGAGCAATTGGGCCTCTGTTACTCACAAACGTGGAAATGCCAAAATTGGACTAAGCGGATGGACCATTTGAGGCGCAGTCAAGGTCAACATTTGCATGAAATAATCTTCAAACATTAAATTTTATGGACCGTACTATCGATTCAAATAAAGATTTCATGCATTTTTCTGAATTTTATGTGTTTTTTTTTGAAAAACTTTCCTATAGCTTTTAAAAAATCACCCTTTAGATAAAGTTTTTATTATCACCTTAAGTGTGCAAAATGTGACGGGTTTTGTCACGCCCCTTCCAGTACCTTCCACACAAATCACCCTAAACTACGATAAACTAAAGCTGCAACATCTTCTATACGGTTGATTGGAGTACTGTGCAATTTGCTAATTAGCAATGCTTTTATAGTGGTTACATTCACGTGGAATATGGGCGATATTGCCACACCCCTTCTGGTAACTCCCACACAAAGTGACATAAACTTTGGTTACAATAAAACCGACATAACATACATACGGGTAGTCAAAATCATTTTCAATTTGATATTTAAAAATAATTTTATAATCACTTTAAACCTAAAAAATATTTAGGCTTTTGCCTTGTACCTCCCACACAATTGTCTCTATCTTACGTAGAATTAAATTCTTCGTAACTTCTATACTGGTACTATGACTTGATATTTTATCATGGTGTAGGGTATTATATAGTCGGCCCGCTCGACTTTAGCCTTTATTTACTTGTTCAATATTAAAATTTGTATTCTCATTTTGAAAATAAAAGTAAGATCACAAATAAAAGTAATTTCGATTTTTAAAGTCACGAAAATAAAAAAAATTGGAAAATTTACCTTTTTAACAGTTTTTTTTATACCCTCACTATACAGAGTAGGAGTTAACGCATTGAAAGAGTGACTTAAGACCCCCAAAGGAAAATGAAATTGCGCCCAAAAATAAATGAAAAATTGGGTTCCGGTCTTCGCGGGATTACGAGTTAAGAAATTTCTGCATTGACAACCCATTGGCGATACTTTTGAGTGAATTTTCATAATGAAAAATCGCCCAAATGTTAAATATGAAATATTGCCCAAACATTATGAAGAAAGGCTCAATAGTCGCCCTTTTTTGTATGGGATGTTTTCATAATTTTTTGGGCGATTTTTCATAAGTTACGACCCTCTCAGTCGATGCAAGAGAAAACAAAGAACTGAAAGACTTTACCGATTTTAATGTGTTATACATTGTTTTGAAGGTAATTTGAATTAGTTTTAAAATATTGACTTTGTCTGTTAAAGCAGGCTTACATTTTGTAAAGTTTTTGCAATTTCCATTTTGTAGAAATTTTTGAATTTAATTAAGCTCATTTAAAAGATGATTTGATTTTTTTTAAAAGGTCTTGAAATTTTTCGAATTTTTTTAGTTCACATCTCTCAAAATTTTACAAATTTGACGTAAAACATAAATACCTAACATTCATCAAAAGGATAAAAGTAATGAAAAAATGCTAGGACTTGCAAGTTTAGCATATTTTCCAAAAAAAAAAACAAATTCCCAATGTGGAGGAAATGTGTTCCATTTGTTTTAAACTCCCAAATTTCGTGCGCCTTAATATCCTCTCTATTGATTGAATCCTGCAAAGAACATTCCTATTAAGCTTATTCCAAAAGATTTTGCTGATATCGTGGCTAAGAATGCATTTGAAGCTCATAAATTATAAAACAATAAAGATTTTTTTAGGATGTATCTCTGAAACCATTAGGAATTTCGTTGAGTTCATAGAAAAGAGAAGCTGTTGAGGTATCATTTTGCATTTCAAAAAGAGTATTTATTTTCCTTTTCGGACAGTGGTTTACATGAAGGTTGTATTTATTTAGTATAGTTAATTTTGTACAGTATAAAACTATATTTGCGAGAACGGAACGATGCCTCGGCATTTATAAATATTGTTAAACTGTTGTCTTATTTATACATTTTAAAAATAATATTCTGCTTATGGCTGCATACATCGATTTAATTACTGAAATTGTAAAACCTTCTAAGCCAAAAATTAATTTAATTAATTTATTTTGAAAAAATTGTTTAAAGCATAAATAAATAATTGTTTAAAGCATAAGTAAATGTTGAACTAATATATTGATCTCAAGTTTATTAAGTTATAAGAGATGGTTGCCATCGATAAAAATGAAATAATTTTTTTATCAGAAATTTCAAAAGTAGTAAAGAACTAAAATTTGTTTGTGGGCGTTGGGTGTGGCACTGACAATTTGCATTTAATTGTCGACTCAATTGAAAACACTGGCAATGTTAAGAAATTTATGACGTTTTTCATTTTATGTTACCTGAGAGGTTGTTGGCAGTTTTAACCAAAGACTTGTTATACCCTCCACCTCCAGGATGGGGGTATACTAACTTTGTCATTCCGTTTGTAACACCTTGAAATATTCATCGGAGACCCTATAAAGTATATATGTTCTTGATCGTCATAAAATTCTAAGACGATATAGCCATGTACGTCCGTCCGTCTGTCCGTCTGTTGAAAGCACGCTAGCATCTAAACGAAAGGAGCTAGAACGTTCAAATTTTCCATAAATGCGTCTTATAGTCGTAGATCGGTTGGGATTGAAATGGGGCGAAATCGGCCCAAAGGACTATTTTAGCGTATTTAAGCATGTTTTTTGAATTTGTCTGTTTATATTTGCTTGATATTTGGTATGCGCATTCCCCTTATAGCAAAAACGTGCACCATAAAGTGATTCTTATTTGTAGGGAGTGAAATGGGGCAAAAAAGGGATAAAAATGGTACATATTAAACGACAACAGCTAGAAACACGAAATTCGGTGTGTACATTCCTCTAATTGAGTAGATACATAATATAAAAGTATTTTTTCCAAATTCGTACTTTTAAGGGGTAAAATAGGAATAGAGGAATAAAAATGGTACCAACCAAACGGCTGTACCTAGAATAACGAAATTCGGTGTATACATTCCTCTGATTGCATAGACAAGTAAAATACACGGATTTTTCAAAATTCTTACGTTTTGGGGTTAAAATGAAAAAAGGGGATAAAAATAGTACCAATCAAATGACCGCAGCTAGAGTCATGAAATTCGGAGTATACATTCCTCTGACTGTGTAGACACGGAAAATAAACTGATTTTTCGAAATTCGTACTTTTTGGGGTCAAAATAGAAAAAGGGGATAAAAATAGTACCAACCAATAGTACCAATTGTACAATGACACACAGCTAGAGTCATGAAATTCGGAGAATACATTCCTTTGACTGCGTAGACATGAAAAATAAAAGTTTTTATTTCAAATTCGTACTTTCAAGGGATACAATGTGTACGGAGGGATAAAAATGGTACCAACAAAACGGCTGTACCTAGAATAATGAAATTCGGTGTATACATTCCTCTGATTGCATAGACAAGGAAAAAAAGACGGATTTTCAAAATTCGTACTGTTTGGAGTTAAAATGAAAAAAGGGGATAAAATAGTACCAATCAAATGACCGCAGCTAGAGTCATGAAATTCGGAGTATACATTCCTCTGACTGTATAGACACGCAAAATAACAAGTTTTTTTCCAAATTCGTAATCTTTCTTTTACGGCAAAAATTGGTTGAATCATGAAGTTAGGTTATTTTGCACTATGTACGTCTGATAATGGATTTTCAAAATTTGTACTTTTGGAATTAAAATAGAATGGAAATACAACCAACTGTAGCACCCACTATCTACCAATATTTATGGCATTTAAGCTTATTGAAAATATAAATATAAGAATATTTAGTTTTTGATTTGAAATAAATAATGGTTTGAAATAATTAAAATATTATATTTATTTATAAAATTATTTTTTCAATATTTGTATTTGTTTTGGTTTGGCTATATTAAAAAAAATTATATTTTCCTGTAATATTACTGCACTTCTACGAAAACCGACAACCTCTGCGGAATGCAAGGCATGGTGGAGGGTATATAAAGTTCGGCCCGGCCGAACTTAACGCCGTTTAAACTTGTTTTTGCTTCAGGAAATATTCTAATTCAATTATGGATTTAAGTTAATTATTAATTAAAATTTCATTCCTGGGATGCCGGGAAAAAGTCCAAGAAATCCTACACCTTGGTTGCTTACTTAACATAACCTTCCTCGAATCTTCATAGTAATCGCACAAATTGTGTTTGTTTTCACATTCGTTGAGATTAAAATTAGTTTCGTCGTTTATGATAACTTTTGTCAAAATCAGTGACGAATTATTCCGCAAATAAATGGATTCACATTGGATGACTTCTCGACATGTATTCGTCATTTGTTTACTTCACACATATCAAATCAAAACAATCGACTTTTGGACCACCCGGTATTAATACAACATATTCTCATGTAGATTGGTGTAGGGTATATGCAACACTAATCATTCGTAGATTAATTGTGTTGTCCATTCCATCAGGGGCTGATGTGGCAAGAGGCTGAGGGGGCGAACAACATTTATGTGTTCGGAATATATTCACTCGCCTGTATGATTTATCAGTTGATACGAGTACGAGTTGTTGATGTTTTCATTTCTGGGAAAGTTTTTTTTGTTCTTGAAATACTTGCCGCATTGTTTTCGTTGATGTGAAACGAACAAAAAAAACATAAAAACCAAAAAGAAAACATTTCTAACACGAAAAAACACTAACAAACAGGCAGCATATGTGGCTTCTAATTGTTTGGCTCACCTGCATATTAATCATATGGCGGGGTGCGAGTAGCTCTTTTTGTAGTTGTTTGTGTAAATATTTGTTCCTTAGCGGACTTTTGTGGGGGAGGGCGTTTTGTGGTGATGCTGCCACTGCCGCTGCTGTCGCGAGGAAATTTGTCACCAACCAAAGAAAACATGAAAGAGGGGTCTTAACACGGCCGGCTATAAAACAAAATGAATAAGACATTAACAAAATACCGAATTAATTTTAATAAAAATAAAAATAAAATTTAATATGATTTTGCCCCCGCTGACACAAGAGCCACAGATAGATAATAGATATTCGTGTTTGTATTTTTATATGTTTTTTCTATCTGCTTCGAAATTACTAATATTTGCTTGATTTTTATTTTTTATTCTTGTTTACAGTAGGGAATCTATTGATTATAATTGGTGGTGATTTTCCTTGGGGGAGGGGAGGTTATTTTTTATTTTTATGGCAACATAAAGCAATATTTCAAAATTTTCATATTGATAATCGATGATGTAAATCTTCATGGTTATGACTTTTCGATTTTATTACTTTTAAAGCGTTTGCCTATTTCGTATGACCATTAAATGTGCTGAATATTCCATCGCCTTCCTCACTCCACAGTTGTGGAGAGAATATTCCAAATGATGGCGAGTGCCGCCGTACATTAATGCCTCCCGCCTACTTTAAATCTTTATGTGACATAATAAATCATTTGGCACTTATTGGCACGGAAAAAAGTGTACTCGCTCGCTCGCTTATGCAGAAAAGTATAATTATTTCGCATATACATCCCATGGTATGAGTGACTATATAATACTTATACTGATTATTTAATACATCACTGACAAGTGGACGACGTTAAGGCCAGGAAAACGGCCAAAAGTAAAATCAATCCATAAACCCCTTCCGTCCTCCACACACACTCGGGTATGATGCAATTATATTGTTGGTCATAAAGGCAAATGACTTATCAGCATTTATGTCAAAAATAAAAACGATAACGCATTTGGTTAAACATAATACGGAAGTTTTAAAAAATTCGCAAGGAACGATAATTTAATTGAATTGATAAAATTCACCTCCATTTTCACCATGTTTAGTGTAACTAAAGTTGAAAGTAAACAATAGTTATGGCCAAGGGTAGTAAATATGAGAAGATGTTTTACTGAGGAAATTGAACTTTGAAAATTGAACTTTAGTTTTATTTTTTATTTATTTTGATTTTATTTATTTAATTAATTTTGTATTTACTTTATTTGTTTTTGTTTATTTTATTAACTATTTGATTTATAATATTTATTTTGTTTAATTTTGTTTATTTTATTGATGAAGGAAATAAAATAAATATGATAAATAAAATAAGAAATATAAAAAATAAAATAAGCGAAATAAATAAATAGAAAAATAAAATAAATTAATTAAATTAAATAAACCCTTTTAATTTAATTAATTTATTTTATTTTTCTATTTATTTATTTCGCTTATTTTATTTTTTATATTTCTTATTTTATTTATCATATTTATTTTATTTTCTTCATTGTTTCACTTCTTTTATTATTATACCCTCCACCTGGGGGTATACTAACTTTGTCATTCCGTCTGTAACACCTTGAAATATCGACCTGAGACCCTATAAAGTATATATATTCTTGATCGTCATAATATTCTAAGACGATCTAGCCATGTCCGTTCGTCTGTCCGTCTGTTGAAAGCACGCTAGCTAAACGAAAGGAGCTACAACGTTCAAATTTTCCATAAATGCGTCTTATAGTCGTAGATCGATTGCACCATATTTGTAGGGGGTGAAATGGGGCAAAAAAGTTACATATTAAACGACAACAGCTAGAAACACGAAATTCGGTGTGTACATTCCTCTAATTGAGTAGATACATAATATAAAAGTATTTTTTCCAAATTCGTACTTTTAAGGAGTAAAATGGGAATAGAGGGATAAAAATGGTACCAACCAAACGGTTGTACCTAGAATAATCAAATTCGGTGTATACATTCCTCCGATTGCATAGACAAGTAAAATACACGGATTTTTCATAATTCGTACTTTTTGGGGTTAAAATGAAAAAAGGGGATAAAAATAGTACCAATCAAATGACCGCAGCTAGAGTCATGAAATTCCTCTGACTGTGTAGACACGGAAAATAAACTTATTTTTAGAAATTCGTACTTTTTGGGGTCAAAATAAAAAAAGGGATACAAATAGTACCAACCATGAAAAATAAAACGTTTTTTTTTTCAAATTCGTACTTTCAAGGGATACAATGGGTACGGAGGGATAAAAATGGTTCGAACCAAATGGCTACACCTGGAATAATGAAATTCGGTGTATAAATTCCTCTGGTTGCGTAGACCATTAAAATAAACAGAATTTTCGAAATTCGTACTTTTTGGGGTTAAATGAAAAAAGGGGATAAAAATAGTACCAATCAAATGACCGCAGCTAGAGTCATGAAATTCGGAATATACATTCCTCTGACTGCGTAGACACGGAAAATTGACGAATTTTTCGAAATTCGTACTTTCAAGGGTACTATGGTACAGAGGGATCAAAATAGTACCAACTAAACGACTACAGCTAGAATGATGAAATTCTAATTGCGTAGAAACGTCAAGGGGGTAAAAATGGAATTCGGTGTATACATTCCTCTGACTGCATATACACGCAGCTTTTTTCCAAATTCGCACTTTTTCTTTTACGGCAAAAATTGTTTGAATCATGAAGTTAGGTTAATTTGCACTATTTACGCCTGATAATGGATTTTCAAAATTTTTATATATATATATATATATATTTTATATATATATTATATATATAAAGTTCGGCCCGGCCGAATTTAACGCCATTTTTTATTTATTTTGTTTATTTTATTTAATTCATTTCATTTTAGTGATTATTTTACTTATGAGTCATTCCATGTCAAGCGGTACGGTTTTTGACTTCGATAGTTTGTGTATGTATTCTTCTCATACGTATTTTTTGAAAAAAAATTAAATTGTTGTTTGTATGTATAGTTGGTCTGTTATGTTGTATGTCTTGTCATTTATTTTGGTTCAAGACCATAAGTTGTGCCGAAGTCTTCAGCAGAACCCAAAAATTAGCAAAGAAGGCAAAGTGAGACCTTTATTGTTGCAGCTGAAAGTTGACTGCGCAGTTTCGATGGGCGCTACACCATCTCATCAGAACTTTCGCAACGAATGTATGTCTTTGACTTAAATCAGGGTTCATATTAGTACCAGCGGTCACATATTTCAAATGAGAAACGCTGATAAACAAAATATTCCACCGAACTATGATGGTGTAGCGCCCATCGAAACTGCGCAGTCAACTTTCAGCTGCAACAATAAAGGTCTCACTTTGCCTTCTTTGCTAATTTTTGGGTTCTGCTGAAGACTTCGGCACAACCTATGGTCTTGAACCAAAATAAATGACAAGACATACAACATAACAGACCAACTATACATACAAACAACAACAATACACACGAGGTACAGTGAAGACGGGACATACCGTACAACAACAACCTTTGCATTGTTGCGAGCGATGCGAGCACATGCACAACATTGAATTGGCAAAGTGAGATTTTTAGTGTGTCGACTTAGTTCGGTGGAATATTTTGTTTATCAGCGTTTCTCATTTGAAATATGTGACCGCTGGTACTAATATGAACCCTGATTTAAGTCAAAGACATACATTCGTTGCGAAAGTTCTGATGAGATGGTGTAGCGCCCATCGAAACTGCGCAGTCAACTTTCAGCTGCAACAATAAAGGTCTCACTTTGCCTTCTTTGCTAATTTTTGGGTTCTGCTGAAGACTTCGGCACAACCTATGGTCTTGAACCAAAATAAATGACAAGACAAAAATTTAAATTTTTTTCCACGAATTATGACTAATTTAAGAGTGGAAGTAATACTTTTTTACAAAAATGTGTACTCATTCAGTCGCCATAACTCCTGAAGTACTTGACCGACTTTAATGTACTATACCTTGTTTTGAAGGCAATTGCAATTACTTTTAGAATATTGATTGGTATAGCCGCCTTATATTTTTGAAGCTTTTACAATTTTGTTTTGATTTTCGAAATGATTACATTAATCCATTTTTTTGAAACATGAAAGTAGGGTTCTTAGATGTATATTTTAGTGACTGTGTAAGTTTTGAAGTGGTGAAATTATTTTTTTCTATTTCTTTCTTGCAAAATCAACAAGAATTTTATTGTAAAATCTTCAGAATTATTATTTTTCAGAAGTTTGTTATCACAACGTTTAAAAAATGAAAAATATAAGAAAAAGAAACTTATACTATTTATAATATTTATTTCGTTTATTTTACAGATTTTATTTAATTAATCCATTTAATTATTTCATTATGTGTGTTTTTTATTGGGGTATAGAACTTTAAGTTGGCATCACTTTTTTAACTGGCGGCCATTTTGTCAGCTGTCAAGTGATTAATATTTAGTTTGGTTTGCCATTTCATCATGAACAGGTTGACAAAAGAACAACGCTTGCAAATCGTGCAAATTTATTTCGAAAGTAATGGTTCAGTTCGCGAAGTTCACCGCAAGCTCCGTCCATTTTATGGTCGCCATAATCGTCCATCAGAGCAATTAATTCGGTTAACCATGGATCGTTTTCGCACTACGTTTACTCTATGTGATAATACGCATCCGCAGAGACGTCGAACAGTGTGCACCGAACAAACAATTGCCGCTGTAGAGCAAAGTGTTGAAGAGGACCCGAATGAATCGATTCGCCACCGTGCACAGCAATTGGAGCTGCACAGCAATTGGAGCTGCACAGCAATTGGAGCTGCACAGCAATTGGAGAAAGTGGTTGAAAATTGGACCTGTAGAATTGGCTATATTCGAGCCAGCCGCGGCGGCCACATGCCCGAAATCATATTTAAACATTAATGGCATAAAATTATCCTTCCAATAAAGCCAAATTGATGGACATTAAAACGATTTTCTTGTGTTTTATTTCAATTCGAAGTTCTATACCTCAATAAAAAAACACCCTTTATTTATATTTTTTATAAATAATATATTTATTTTATTTTAGTTTTATAAATATATATTTATTTTACTTACTTTACTTTTTATTTACTTTACTAATTTTAATGATTTTATTTGTTTCTTATATATTTTTTTTTTTTTTTTTTTAATTGAATTTTATTTCATAAAAAAATAATAGTTCACATAGTTCATTAGCGTCTCCGCGCCTTATAGGCTTAAATGGAGACTAGTTGGCAAAAATTTTCATGTTATTAAAATAAAATTTTAATGAATTGTAGTCTAAAACACATTACACATATGAAACTTAACTTAGAAATACAGTTTACAATCATTAGTAAAATACACGTAATAATTATAGAAGTGTTTCTACTACGTTAAGTAGATAAGATTTAACTTTAGATTTAAAGACTGATATTTTAGCAATTTGTTTGAGATCATGAGACAATGCGTTAAATTCGTGAGGTCCAGCATACTCAATTCTCTGCTTTGTCAGTTCAAGTCTGCATCTTGACGGTACAAGATTTGAACGATGTCGAGTGTTCATCTGAGATTGTTCAAGGTGTTGATGAAAATGAATGAAAGAAATTCCAATTTGTTTTGTGGATTTAAACATGAAGAGTAATATGTTATGTTTATATATTCCTTTTACAGGAAGCACGCCTTTGGCGTAGTTAGTAAACAGCCGTAGAGTAGAATAATCCATAGGTAAATTATACACAATTTTTAAAGCTTTATTTTGAGCCGACTGTAAAGATTTCAGTGCGGAACAGTCCTTAAATGCATATACTACAGGAATATATACTAAATGACAATGAATTAGGGAATAATATATCTGAAGTTTGGTTTCGGTGGACAGTTTCGATCTAAATTTCCTCAAAACCCCAGTAGCAGCAGAAATCTTCTTCTTTAGCATTTCTATATGCATGTCCCAGGAAAGGTTAAACGTGAAGTGAATACCAAGATATTTAACCGACTGCGACTCCGTAACGAGCTTTCCATCAATAAAAACCGCAATTTCTGGCTGTCTTTTTAATAAATAAGGTCTAAATCTTATAAATTTCGTCTTATCCGCATTTATGCACAACTTATTAAGTCGGGCATATTCAAATAATATTGACGCATCATACTCAATCTCTGTTTTGAGGACTGTTGTATGTTTATAATTATATAGAAGGCATATATCATCAGCGAACATAAAAAGTTTCCCAAAGAAAGTAATATTTGTCAAGTCATTTATGTAAATTATGAAGAGCAAGGGACCAATAATACTCCCCTGGGGTACGCCACACTTCACAGGTTTGGTACTACTTCTACTTTTCCCAACTTTTACATATTGTCTTCTATTATGTAAATAACTAGCAATGAGCTTCACTGTGGAGTCTTGAATACCAATAAAATAAAGTTTTTTCAATAAAATTTCATGGTCAACAAGGTCAAACGCTTTGCTCAAATCGAAGAAAACACCTGCTACGCCAGTATAGCCTTTATCAAGACCATTACATATTTCATTAACAACGCTAACTACAGCTGCCTCTGTGCCATAACCCTTTCGAAATCCATACTGTCTGCAAGATATTATATTATGCCTTTCAAGATAACTTGATAATTGGTCAATCATAATCTTCTCAAATACTTTGTCTATGTTTGATAAAAGAGAAATTGGTCTATACAAACTGACGCTACGCGCACCGCAAGTCTTCGGTATTGGTACTATTTCGTGAATCTTTAAGATATCAGGATAACTACTAGAATCAATCATACTATTAAAAATTCTGGTCAATATCATCGATATTAAAGATTGACGCATAGCTAACATTTTTGTTGTTATATCATCATGTCCCGAACCTTTATTTTTAGGCATCAATTTCAATACAGATTCCATAGTTGCAGTATCAACTTTTCGGAAATCTAAGGCCGTAGTATTGTAAGACATCGTTTGAAAGTTATTAAAATGGTCATCGACGTTTTCGACAATATTGTTGCGTATGTTTTGAACTGTTTCATAAAAAAAGTTATTATGAGCAGTAGCTTTCTCTTTATCAGACAAAATAATTCGTCCTTGCTCGTCACTTAAATGGCTGGAATTCTTACTAGTTCTTCCTAGTTCTTTATTTAAAAACCTCCAAACTTTCTTTGGGTCACCACCACATGATGAAATATTTCCCTTATAGTACGCCTCAATCAAAGTGTTTTTAGCGTATTTGATGATTTTGGATATTCGCTTAATCTGACTAACTAAGGTTATATCCGATTTCCTTTTTTTCCTCTTTTTAAGCAATTCGTTTTTGAACGTAATTAAATTAAGTAATCCTCTACTCATCCACGGCCGTAATTCATGATGGATATCTGTATGAACATTTTTCAACTCAGTACTATAATTAATCGCATTTTTCAGACAATTTACTAAAAGTTCACATTGCTCGGACGGATCATCAATGTTAATATTGAATTCAAGATTTCTATCAATATATTTGCCAAATTTATCGTAGTTTAGCCTGTAGAAACTTTTATCAACATGCGAACTTGACGAAACTCTAGTTTCCAACACAGAGCATAAGTAATTGTGGTCAGTGAATTTATTTTCGATACAGTGTACCACAATATTTTCTCCATTACTTCCATATACCCCATCTATAGATGTGGCACTAATTGGCCTGGTTATAAATTGTCGTATTCAATAAAAAGATTCATCAAAGATGTCGATAGCGAATTTGTTATTGCCATATCAATGTTAAAATCACCCACAAATAGACAAGCTTCTGATGCAAACGTTTCCAATAATTCTTCCATTTTATTAAAAAACAGTTGAACATTGCATTTTTGCGATCTATATAAGCTAATGAATGTTAAAGGTTTTCCATTTAGTTTTATTTCTGGCAGTGAAATACTTATATAATCAATGAATTGAGTGCTTTCCTTGATTAAAACCTCATATTTTAAATTACTTGACACGTAAATACTCGTACCCCCATATCCATCGCTTCTGCAGCAATGAACTGCTTCATAGCCTGGAATATTGTATAACTGAATGCAATCCTCACTAAACCACGACTCCTGAATTGCTAAAATATCAGGTAACTTTGAAAATTTGCTTATTTCATATTTAAATTTATTAAACTTTGACAAGGAAGAAACACTTCTGGTATTTACAGATATAATTTGTATAAAATCAGTACGAAATTTATTTATGTATTCATTATATAATTTTAAATTAGAAAAATATTGATTATTCATAAGAAAAATAACGAAAATAATGCTGTTTTAAATTTCGATGCATCGTACTCAGTTTAAAGACATAAAAGCAGTTTCCTCACCATCAGCTTCATCATCATCATCATTTGAACTCTCATCAGGTGGCATGATCAAACGAGCACGGTTGCTTGCAGTTCCAATAGTAGCCGAATTCAATAATAATTTATCGACATCTTCCTTCGTTTTGATCCAAAATGCACGAGAATTCTCATTTTTCTTAACAAAAACTTTACAACCTTTGCAGAAAATGAACTTAAAACCGGCAGCTTTGGTTGACTTCGCATAATTAAATAGTTCTAGGCTTTCTTTTGACAAATAATCATTCACATAAATGTCTTTCATTTCATTGTTTTCTTTTAGTTTAGCTTTTTGATCCATAAACATTTCCTTGCTTTTTTGATTGGAAAACTTAACCACAATAGATTTGCTTTTGTTTGATTCTTGATTTCCGCCAATAAAATATGCATCTTCAATTTGATTTTCAGTTATAGAAGATTTCATTTTAGTTGCAATGTCTAAAACTACTTTAACGGCAGGCTCAGCAGATTTAACTCCTCTTATAACACAATCATTTTGAACTCTTGCATCGTTTAAGAATTTTACAGACGATTTTAAATGCATAACTTCATCTTTCAGTGTTTTATTTTCTTTTTCTAATTTTTCTATTTTCTTTTTGTTTGTTTTGACTCCTTTCAGTATCTCATCATATTGTGATGACATGTATTTTATTGCTTTGTTTATTTCGTCCAGCTGACTAACTTTCTCCTTTATTGATGACAGATCACTTTGAACCGACGGCACGCATATATGACATTTGAAATCGAGAGAGTCATCGTTGAGAAGTGTTTCGAATTCTCTTTTGTCCAGCTTCGTACATTGTGGATGATATGTTCTCTCACAACAATCGCACTGAATAGAACCGTCAATCTCTAAAACTTCCAATTTGCATTGCCCACAAACTATTTTCTTATTTTTGATGCTGCGACGATTTTTATTGCTCATCTTTCGTTATGTTTGAAACAACAAGTACGCCAAGAAATTCGTTTGTCACTTTTTGTACTACGAAATCGACTGTTTATATTTTTATTTATTTATTTTGTATATGCAAGTCACACTTGTGGAGTTTTATACGTCTGTGCACTTCAGGGTTGCCAACTTTAAATGAATATTATTTATTTTATTTACTACATTTATTTATTTCACTTATTTATTTTTTATTTGCTTTAATTTTTTTATTTATTTTGTTTAAATATTATAACTAAATATTTGTTTTGCTTATTTTATTGACTTTATTTAATTGTTTTACTTAATTTAATTTGTTTATTTCTTATTTTAGTTTTCTATTTATTTATTTCACTTATTTTTTTCTTGTTATTTACTTCATTTATTATATTCATTTTATTAATATTATAGATTTCATTTAATTTTTATTCTATTTACTTAATTTATTTTTTATTTACTTTCTTTATTTTATTAATATTATAGATTTTATTGGATTTATTATTTTTTACTTAATATAAATATGTATTATAAATGCATTTTTAATTTGTTAATTTATTGATTTTTTAATTTATTTTATACATTTGATTTTAGTTTTCTATTTATTTATTTCCATATTTTATTTTTTCTTTATTGATTTTATTTTATTTCTATTTTTATTTTACTTATTTTATAATTATTATAGATTTTGTATTGATATTACAGATTTTTTTCACTTATTTTATTTGCTTTAATTCTTTTTATTTATTTTATTACTTTTTATTTTATTTATTATAAGTAAATATTTATTTAATTTATTTTATATATTTTATTTTAGCTTTCTATTTATTTATAGATTATATTTAAATTAATTTGTTTATTTTATTTTAGTTTTGTATTTATTTATTTCACCTGTTTTATTTTTTACTTACGTCATTTATTTTACTGATTTTATTAATATTATATATTTACTTTATTTACTATATTTATGTATTTTTTATTTACTTTAATTATTTGTATTTTATTAATTGTATTTGTTTTACTGATTTTATTAATATTTTTATTATAAATAATTATTTATTTTGTTTATTTTATTGATTTTTTTAATTGATTTATTTAATTTATTTATTTTATATAAATAAAATAAATAATAATATATAAATTTTATTTTAGTTTTCTAATTTTTAATTTTATTTATTATATTTTTACTTATTTTATTGATTTTATTAATATTATAATGTTTTGTAATCTTGTTTATTTTTTATTTTGTTTATTTTATAGATTTTATTCATTTGATTTATATTATTTTCTATTTTATTTTTCATTTATTTATTTATTTTTTTTAATTTATTTAATATACTCTATTTACTCTATAGATTATATTTATCTTATTTTTGTTTTTTGTTTGTTTTACTGATTTTATTTATATTATTTATTTTAATTTTTAAAAATTTTAATTTAATTTTGAAAACTGTGCAACCCTGTAAAGTTGAAGTTTTTGCTCAACCAGGCAACCGTTTGTGCTGCAAAAGATATTGAGACATTTGTTTGTAGGAAAATTGTTGGTTGCAAAAAATCAACTGAAAATTAAAAAAAACGATAGAAAATATTGAAATTTATTTTATTTTATCTCAAAAAATTGCTACTTTTCTAAATGCTCTTTCAGAATTACTCGTGTGAATGTATAATTCTCAAAACGCTATCTATATATTAATAAAAAAAATGATTCTCAAGAAGCTTAATAAAAAGAATTGGGAATTGTCACCAAAGTTGTAAATATTATTATAGCCAAAACAACAAAAAATTAAAATCGGAACATTGAGGTGTTATGATTTATGGCGATATTCAGATTAGTTTTTCTCACTGAACCTGTTTATTTCATTGCAGTACCGACAATTTTTAACGTATCAATGAACTCACCACTTAATATTGCTGGAGAGACTTTAGTTTTATATATTTCAAAAATATTTTTCATGAAAAAGTATGGAAAATGCTCATAACTCGTTTTTCCTTGTGAGCACGCTTAATATATATTCAATATTTCGTCGTTCTTATATGGACGGCAAATTTCATTAACGCCAACCAGGCAGGCAGTCAGCCAGCCAGCCAACCAACCGGCCATTCAATGAACGAACAATGACACGTAACGAACGTAAATGGCAAACATGTGTTGCAGCTCATTTTACCCGAAAATAAATCAGAAAAATCGAACAAAAGCTAAACTAAATATAGCAACAACAATACATGGTAAAGTGCCGTCAAATACGTATGATACCCGTGACAAGCATCCCAGCATTCTTAACCCCGACAATCTCAAGAATCTCAAGAGATATCCACGGAGACGAAAGCAAGAAAAGCAGACAACAGCAACAACAAATTTCAGCATTTTTGGCAAAAAATTTAAATGTTTTGTTTAGAATTTCCGGTTTTTTTAAATGCAACTGTCCCAGAACACCATATACATGCATGCCTCACAGGCACAGTGGGGCAGAGAGCAAACAATTTTGGAAATAATTGCGGAATTTCATTAAATATTCTAAAACTGCAAAGAAAATAGTTGCATTTCTAGTCTCGAAATATTGTTTCAGTTTGTAAAAATATTCGTCATCATCATCATTTGCATAATCATACCATAATGCATAATGATGCATGCTTTAGCATGTGTTGCACGCTGAAGACAAAGACATACAACATCGGCCATATGGTCCGAAACAATGTCAGGGCGTGACACACACACACCAAAGATTCATTGTTGTAATTATGAATTGTTGCGGTTTTTGCAATTTATGATAACAAAAATTATACATACACATATATTTTTCGAAATATTATGGTTTATTTGAATTTTGTATATGCCATTGTGAGTTAGACAAACACTAGATGATGATGTCTGCAAATAAAATGAACGGAAGAACAAAAATAAAACAACAACTTGACATCACTCATTCATTGTTAGTTTGAAGCGAAAAGTCATTAAATACTAATTTTTAAATGTTGTCAGCAAAAAACATTGTTTTTAAATTTTCAAATATTTGTTTATACTAAATATAAATATATTTATGTGTGTATGTATGTCGTTGATCGGGAAAACAATTATTCAAATTTCCACTTACACAATGCAACAGTATTTTTTTGAACAAATTTTGTATAAATCGGTTACGATGATCTCAAAACATTTATTGTGGGTTTGCTAAGAGAAAAATCGGTGCATTGAGTCGCACCTACTGCTGTCGTGAGAGCGGCCAAGATTCATTATTATTAAACCCTCGAGTCTTGGAAAACAATTAATGTATGTTCAGACTTGAAAATTCGCCAATAGAAGCTATATTTTGTAGGCATGTGTAAATTCACATACGAGCAACAATCATAAGGAATTGTAGCTAAAATATCACTGGCCACCGTGACGCATACGTGTTCCTTATTATGATTCATTGCTTATTAATCATTCGCTATGCTCGAATGGAAAATGTTCAAGACACATATGAAGTCATATTCATAAAATGTTATCACAAAAAATCGTTTCAACCAATTCGGTTTTGTTATTGCTCCACTCCGTGCTCCTATAATAGAGATGTCAAAACCGAAATCGAGAGAAGTAATTTTCAAATTGAGAAATAGCTTCATTTGCAGCTTGATGTGAAATACTGACAGCATCGCTGATACAAACATAATGGACAATAGTATTCTATATTGTGAACAATTTGATAAAATCAAAGCATCTCTAACTCAAAATAAAACAAACTTCAAAATATATTGGTAATTTAAAAACACAACATTGGCGATTTAATTTTAATTGAAAATATAAAAATATGAATACAAAGGAAAAAGGTCGAAAAAGTTGAGGTTTTCCGCACCTAAAATAAAATGTTGTTTTTTATGACTATCTACAAAATATTTTTATTATTGATACTGGCAGCATTTCCAAACTCTATGATGGTGGACGAAAAAAAACGCAACATCACATGAAACGGCTCGGAAAATGAGGGCTCGACATCAAAGAAATCGAATTGTAATCAAATTGCCATATTCCAAAATGAGCACAAGGTAAAGCCTTACAAGTTCCAAAAGGCACACGATCTTAGACCAAAACAAAAAAGTTCGAATCGAAAGAGCAAAGGAGTTGTCTTCTTATTCAGCATTTCACTGACGAAAATTTGTGCCAACTAAGAGCCACCCGAAGTAATTTTCCATCTCAAGTAATGGTATGGACAGCTGTGATCACCGATGACTCTTTCTAATCGTTTTCATTGAGCCTGGTGTCGAAGTCAATGCGACTTATTATCGGGAAAATGTTTTGGAAGCTGATTTAGAGCCGTGGGCACGCGAATATTTCGGTCCTAGACCATGAACGCTCAACATTGACTCGCCACCGTCTCATAAAGCTCGTGTGAACCAAGAATGGTTAAAAAATCGAGTAACAATGTATTTATTTCATCCACATAGGGGCTTTCGAATTCGTCAGATGCAACTCCAACGGATGGATTCCATCTATGCCATATTGGAAAGCCATTGTACACGGGAATGGGCCAAAATACCGAAAGATCATATTCGTGCAACATGAAACTCTTTTTTAACCGTTTGAAGGCAATAGTCAAGCATAAGGTGGCCACTTGGAGTTAAAGTGAATGGATTTATTTCCACACATTTTGTAATTTGAATCGTTAAAAAATATAAAAATATAAAAATATAAAAATATAAAAATATAAAAATATAAAAATATAAAAATATAAAAATATAAAAATATAAAAATATAAAAATATAAAAATATAAAAATATAAAAATATAAAAATATAAAAATATAAAAATATAAAAATATAAAAATATAAAAATATAAAAATATAAAAATATAAAAATATAAAAATATAAAAATATAAAAATATAAAAATATAAAAATATAAAAATATAAAAATATAAAAATATAAAAATATAAAAATATAAAAATATAAAAATATAAAAATATAAAAATATAAAAATATAAAAATATAAAAATATAAAAATATAAAAATATAAAAATATAAAAATATAAAAATATAAAAATATAAAAATATAAAAATATAAAAATATAAAAATATAAAAATATAAAAATATAAAAATATAAAAATATAAAAATATAAAAATATAAAAATATAAAAATATAAAAATATAAAAATATAAAAATATAAAAATATAAAAATATAAAAATATAAAAATATAAAAATATAAAAATATAAAAATATAAAAATATAAAAATATAAAAATATAAAAATATAAAAATATAAAAATATAAAAATATAAAAATATAAAAATATAAAAATATAAAAATATAAAAATATAAAAATATAAAAATATAAAAATATAAAAATATAAAAATATAAAAATATAAAAATATAAAAATATAAAAATATAAAAATATAAAAATATAAAAATATAAAAATATAAAAATATAAAAATATAAAATGAAAAAATATAAAAATTTAAAAATATAAAAATATAAAAATATAAAAATATAAAAATATAAAAATATAAAAATATAAAAATATAAAAATATAAAAATATAAAAATTTAAAAATTTAAAAATATAAAAATATAAAAATATAAAAATATAAAAATATAAAAATATAAAAATATAAAAATATAAAAATATAAAAATATAAAAATATAAAAATATAAAAATATAAAAATATAAAAATATAAAAATATAAAAATATAAAAATATAAAAATATAAAAATATAAAAATATAAAAATATAAAAATATAAAAATATAAAAATATAAAAATATAAAAATATAAAAATATAAAAATATAAATATATAAAAATATAAAAATATAAAAATATAAAAATATAAAAATATAAAAATATAAAAATATAAAAATATAAAAATATAAAAATATAAAAATATAAAAATATAAAAATATAAAAATATAAAAATATAAAAATATAAAAATATAAAAATATAAAAATATAAAAATATAAAAATATAAAAATATAAAAATATAAAAATATAAAAATATAAAAATATAAAAATATAAAAATATAAAAATATAAAAATATAAAAATATAAAAATATAAAAATATAAAAATATAAAAATATAAAAATATAAAAATATAAAAATATAAAAATATAAAAATATAAAAATATAAAAATATAAAAATATAAAAATATAAAAATATAAAAATATAAAAATATAAAAATATAAAAATATAAAAATATAAAAATATAAAAATATAAAAATATAAAAATATAAAAATATAAAAATATAAAAATATAAAAATATAAAAATATAAAAATATAAAAATATAAAAATATAAAAATATAAAAATATAAAAATATAAAAATATAAAAATATAAAAATATAAAAATATAAAAATATAAAAATATAAAAATATAAAAATATAAAAATATAAAAATATAAAAATATAAAAATATAAAAATATAAAAATATAAAAATATAAAAATATAAAAATATAAAAATATAAAAATATAAAAATATAAAAATATAAAAATATAAAAATATAAAAATATAAAAATATAAAAATATAAAAATATAAAAATATAAAAATATAAAAATATAAAAATATAAAAATATAAAAATATAAAAATATAAAAATATAAAAATATAAAAATATAAAAATATAAAAATATAAAAATATAAAAATATAAAAATATAAAAATATAAAAATATAAAAATATAAAAATATAAAAATATAAAAATATAAAAATATAAAAATATAAAAATATAAAAATATAAAAATATAAAAATATAAAAATATAAAAATATAAAAATATAAAAATATAAAAATATAAAAATATAAAAATATAAAAATATAAAAATATAAAAATATAAAAATATAAAAATATAAAAATATAAAAATATAAAAATATAAAAATATAAAAATATAAAAATATAAAAATATAAAAATATAAAAATATAAAAATATAAAAATATAAAAATATAAAAATATAAAAATATAAAAATATAAAAATATAAAAATATAAAAATATAAAAATATAAAAATATAAAAATATAAAAATATAAAAATATAAAAATAAAAAAATATAAAAATATAAAAATATAATAATATAAAAATAAAAAAATATAAAAATATAAAAATATAAAAATATAAAAATATAAAAATATAAAAATATAAAAATATAAAAATATAAAAATATAAAAATATAAAAATATAAAAATATAAAAATATAAAAATATAAAAATATAAAAATATAAAAATATAAAAATATAAAAATATAAAAATATAAAAATATAAAAATATAAAAATATAAAAATATAAAAATATAAAAATATAAAAATATAAAAATATAAAAATATAAAAATATAAAAATATAAAAATATAAAAATATAAAAATATAAAAATATAAAAATATAAAAATATAAAAATATAAAAATATAAAAATATAAAAATATAAAAATATAAAAATATAAAAATATAAAAATATAAAAATATAAAAATATAAAAATATAAAAATATAAAAATATAAAAATATAAAAATATAAAAATATAAAAATATAAAAATATAAAAATATAAAAATATAAAAATATAAAAATATAAAAATATAAAAATATAAAAATATAAAAATATAAAAATATAAAAATATAAAAATATAAAAATATAAAAATATAAAAATATAAAAATATAAAAATATAAAAATATAAAAATATAAAAATATAAAAATATAAAAATATAAAAATATAAAAATATAAAAATATAAAAATATAATAATATAATAATATAAAAATAAAAAAATATAAAAATATAAAAATATAAAAATATAAAAATATAAAAATATAAAAATATAAAAATATAAAAATATAAAAATATAAAAATATAAAAATATAAAAATATAAAAATATAATAATATAAAAATATAAAAATAAAAAAATATAAAAATATAAAAATATAATAATATAAAAATATAAAAATATAAAAATATAAAAATATAAAAATATAATAATATAAAAATATAAAAATATAAAAATATAAAAATATAAAAATATAAAAATATAAAAATATAAAAATATAAAAATATAAAAATATAAAAATATAAAAATATAAAAATATAAAAATATAAAAATATAAAAATATAAAAATATAAAAATATAAAAATATAAAAATATAAAAATATAAAAATATAAAAATATAAAAATATAAAAATATAAAAATATAAAAATATAAAAATATAAAAATATAAAAATATAAAAATATAAAAATATAAAAATATAAAAATATAAAAATATAAAAATATAAAAATATAAAAATATAAAAATATAAAAATATAAAATGAAAAAATATAAAAATTTAAAAATATAAAAATATAAAAATATAAAAATATAAAAATATAAAAATATAAAAATATAAAAATATAAAAATATAAAAATATAAAAATATAAAAATATAAAAATATAAAAATATAAAAATTTAAAAATTTAAAAATATAAAAATATAAAAATATAAAAATATAAAAATATAAAAATATAAAAATATAAAAATATAAAAATATAAAAATATAAAAATATAAAAATATAAAAATATAAAAATATAAAAATATAAAAATATAAAAATATAAAAATATAAAAATATAAAAATATAAAAATATAAAAATATAAAAATATAAAAATATAAAAATATAAAAATATAAAAATATAAAAATATAAAAATATAAAAATATAAAAATATAAAAATATAAAAATATAAAAATATAAAAATATAAAAATATAAAAATATAAAAATATAAAAATATAAAAATATAAAAATATAAAAATATAAAAATATAAAAATATAAAAATATAAAAATATAAAAATATAAAAATATAAAAATATAAAAATATAAAAATATAAAAATATAAAAATATAAAAATATAAAAATATAAAAATATAAAAATATAAAAATATAAAAATATAAAAATATAAAAATATAAAAATATAAAAATATAAAAATATAAAAATATAAAAATATAAAAATATAAAAATATAAAAATATAAAAATATAAAAATATAAAAATATAAAAATATAAAAATATAAAAATATAAAAATATAAAAATATAAAAATATAAAAATATAGAACCACTGGTATTATTGAATTATTTCCTATTCCAAGCAATAGAGTGCATTCCACAATATTACCGACAGATTAGATGATGTCGATTTTACGTATAAGTACAATATCATATATATATTAGGAAAATTTGATAATTTATAACCAATACTACGACCACTGAAGTTTGAATTTGAAAAAATATATTTCCCTCAACTACGCTGTAAGAAGAATGTTTACAGGAATTTTCATCTAAAAGTACAACATTTACTGATTAGCATCTACACAGTCAGAGAAATGTACACAGCGAACTTTATGATTTTAGCTGTAGTTATTTGAACGCAACCAATTGTTTCCCTTTTCCCCACTTTCACAGAGCTATGGAAAATTTCTATAGAATTCACATATTTTAACACTGTAAAGCTTTTCCAGAAAAAAGATAGATAGATAGCCATTAAAAACAAACTACAAAACTGTCCCTAATGTTCGCGGATTCGAATAAATCTCAATATTTACTTCCTATAAATTCGTTGCAACCACTGCGACTAACTCACAATGCCGTCACTGTCCAGTGTAGTGCAACAGCTGTCAGTTTGAGGTGCAAATGTGAGTTAATGACTTTCAGCTCTGGATCTACGATGTGTTGTTGTTGATGTTTGGTTTTTGCAGAATTTTCTAAATGGCCAGCAACAAGCAGTACAGCCACAAAATTCATATTCATATTCAAATTCATATTTAAATTTAAATTCAAATGCAAACAAAACAAAATGTTTTTTCGGCGTGTGTTTTAATATTTTTTTCATCGGCTTGGTTTTGTTGTGTTCGTTCGTCGGCGATGAAGACGACGGATATTTCGTAATATAAATATTTATAAAAATATGCAGATAGGCTGAAAGGTAAGGAGTGACGAAAGCAACGTCATGAGAAGGAAGAGGAAGAAGAAGAGGAGAACAAGTAAAAGTGTTTTCAATTTCATGACTTTCTTAGCCTGTTGCCGTGATTGTGGCCGTTGTTGTTGTTGCTGCCGCCACTGATTTTTTTGTTATTATTTTTGGCATTTTCCACGTCATATGCCGCACATCCACACCATTCACCGACATCCACCACCACCACCTCAGTCACTCAGTCAGGCTGTTCGGTTCGGTGATTAAACTGACATTGACATTTGATTGGCATATGAATCATTCACAGAAATGTTAAGCCAACCCCACACCGTACCACCCCACCACCCAACACACACACACATATGAGGCAAAAAAAATGAGCGGGAAAATACAACAACACGATTTTTTTTAAATATTCAACATAGTGCGTACGTGTGAAAAAACCACGGATATACAAAAATAAATAAAAAAACGACACAACAAAACATTCATAAATATAAAATATGTTTGTTTATTTTCATATTTTTTGCCTGCATTAAATTTATTGTTAATTAGCGCGGAAAAAATAAGAAATTAATAACATCATATGTATGGGAATTATTGTGCGAGTTTGAATATTTAGTCAACCGGAAACTGACGTTCTTGCGCGAAGAATATCAATAAATATATGGCAACTGTCGCACAGTGGGTGGGAAACACATATCACAGTTGTTCAGCGGAATGTTAATAACTCAAGATTTACAAGTGGCAAATACAATAGACGCCAAAAGCAAGAGTTTTCCGATGATATGAGAGAGTTGAAGAGAAAACAATTTTCGTTTAATTTTTTTGGGGAAAAAATAATATGTGGTAATTTGGAGTTACGACAATTCTCAATTTGAACCAATCGTATATTAAACGTTATTAAGAAAAAGGAAGAAATTTCAAAACTTCAATAAGACTCTACTAAAATTGAGGTAATTACCACAAGAATTTGATTACACTTTTTATAAGGTCGTTCAGACCTAATTTGACGAAATAAAATAAATTTAAAATGATATGAATAAATTTAAATGATAAATTTTAAATGATCGATGAGGAACATTTAAATGTGCAAGCAGGGCATTCAATACGGCAATATTCTAAATTGTATATAAAAAGCATTGAAGTCCTAGCCTTCAAGAGTTTTAAGATGTTTTAACCTATGTTTATCCTCAGGTAGGAGAAATTTATTAGATCTCAGAGAAAAAATTAAAAATATGTGTACGGAATTCATTTAAGTCTAGAATAGTGAGTTGCATAAAACGGATTCGAACTCAAAAATGCACTTTCGATATAACTAATGACGAATAAACTTATTCAGCGGTGTAGGGATCTTTAAAATTTATCTTGAAAAGGCAAGCAAAGAATTGATTTTAGATATTATTGAAAAACTTATAACTTATACTGGTATAAAATACATCACCTACAGGGTTTTCCAACAAGAGGTGTTATTTTGGTATTCAAAGAAAAATGCCGTTTTTTGAGATAAATGATCGGATGTTTATTTCAGAATAATGAGGAAGGTATGCCGTTAATAATGAAAAACAACATCAGCCAAATGGCCACCACGACCACGCTTACATATCCTTATCCTTTTCGTGAAATTTTCCATAACCAAATCGCAAAGTGGCTGCCCTATGTCCTCGAAAGCCTCACGAATTCTATCTCTGAGGTCTTGAATCGACGCTGGACTGTTGGCGTAGACCTTATCTTTCACATGGCCTCAACGTAAGAATTCGCAAGGTGTTAAATCACAAGATCGCGGTGGCCAATTGTGATCACCTCTTCGAGAGATAACACGATAAACTTTTCCCGTAAAAGAGCAATGGTTTCGTTGCTTGTGTGACATGTAAAGCCGTCTTGTTGAAAGTATACGTTGTCCAGATCAATACCATCCAACACCGACCATAAAAAAACATTAATCATCTCTCGATAGCGCAATCCTTTCACCGTAACTGTTGATCCAACCTCATTTTCGAAAAAGTAAGGTCCAATGACCCCGCCGGACCATAAACCGCACCAAACAGTCACACGATGAGGATGGAGAGACTTCTCAACAATAACTCTTGGGTTTTCCCAGTCCCAGATGCGACAATTTTGCTTGTTGACGTAGTCACCGAGGTGGGAATGGGCCTCATCAGTCAAGATGATTTTTCGATGGAATTCCGGATCATTTTCATTCATGAATTTTAATAATTTAAATGCGTTGTTGAAGCGTGTATCGTTCCATTTTTAGTAATGGCGTAGTTTCTACTTGTCAAATGTCAAGTGAATAAAAGCTTCAAAAGTGACAGCTACCGAAATACCGGGTGACTCAAAATAACACCTCTTGTTGGAAAACCCTGTACATTACACTCAATTGGTACCCATTAGGAAAACAGTCATAAAAATGGGTTTACTGCATTGGAATAATTTATTTTTTTGCCAATTTTTTCTGAATTAATAGACCATTGAAAACACTTTAAATATAAACTTTTACACTTGTCTTAGAATAATTTATTGGTAAAATTATTGGACGTTTGTAGTAATTTCTTTTTCATAGTGACAACTGAAAAGTTTTTCGTATTCTGCAAGGAAATTTTATAAACAATAATTAGCTGCAATCAAAACCTTTCGAATGATAACAAAAAGATGAACATCAGATGGAAATTGGTGACGCAGATCTCATTTTTGATTGTGATCACTAACTAGGCGATAGCAAACATGAGTTCAAAAATAACTATGTTCTGTTCTCAGTTTTTTTTTATTTTTTGGTCCTGTGTTCGTTCAAGAACAGTTACAATTTTCTAATAAAAGGTTTTGATCCACTTACTAAAATCCAATATTTTTCTTGGATTTGTTATAGTGTCCACTTTTATTTGGTACCAATATAGATTTGTTAAGGCTAACAGTAAAATTACATAAAATAAAATTGCAATAATGCCAAGTACTTTTAACCAATTGAAGGCCAATGGGACATATATGTCCCATGTACAATTTTTGCACATTTTTGGAGATATTTTTTTTTTGTTGAACATCTGTTTCTGTATTTTGTCTTGTTTTCGACATAGTTACAGGAACGACGGTAGCTAGTACGAAATCCCTCTAACAAAGGTAAAGCAATTGAAAAATCCCACTTGTAGACATTGGCGTAGGACTGGTGGTTCTGCAGGGGTAAGCCCCCACCCACGGAAAAATGTCAGCCCCCCAGAATTTAAAATTAATATAATACAATTTGTGCTATTTGTCTACGTCACACAAAAATCTTATATTTTAAGTACTCAATTTTTTCAGTGTTGGAAAAAGTCAAAATCATTATCAACACAAAAAGAAAAAATATGAGTGTTCAAATTAAACGTAATTAAAAGTAAAGTAAGAGAACGTCAGTCGGCTAAACCGACTTAAAAATACCATCACTCTTAGAGAACATGTGTATGGAAGGACTTACATTTTGCTTAGCGCCGCAGTATGTTTGTGGGAGGTACTAGAAGTTTGTGCCTAGTGGACCCATCTTCCACATTGTAAAAACATGATCAAATATGAAGTCATAATGGATTTCAGGCACCGGTAAAGGGGTTATAAAACATTTCTATTTACCTAGGATAGAGACAATTGTGTAGGAGGTACAAGAAGGGGCGTGGCGAAAGCATACATATTTTTATACCCTCCACCTCCAGGATGAGGGTATACTAACTTTGTCATTCCGTTTGTAACACCTTGAAATATCGACCTGAGATCCTATAAAGTATATTTATTCTTGATTCTAAGACGATCTAGCCATGTTCGTCTGTCTGTTGAAAGGACGCTAGCACCTAAACGAAAGGAGCTAGGACGTCAAAATTTTACATAAATACGTCTTATAGTCGTAGATCGGTTGGGATTGAAACTAGGCGAAATCGGCCCAAAGGGAAAAATATTCCCTCACAAGGACTAAAAATACCCATAATAACCCCTAATATTTAAGCATATTTTTTCAATGTGTCTGCTTGTAAAGAGTGATTTTTTTGAGGTTAGGATTTTCATGCATTAGTATTTGACAGATCACGTGGGATTTCAGACATGGTGTCAAAGAGAAAGATGCTCAGTATGCTTTGACATTTCATCATGAATCGTCTTACAAACGAACAACGCTTGCAAATTATTGAATTTTATTATCAAAATGCGTGCTCTGTTAAGAAAGTTCATTGCGCGCTTCCATTTTATGGTCAGTTTAATCGACCCACTGAAGCGGCTATTCGGGCTATTGTGACTAAATTTCGCACCAAATTTACATTGTTGGACATTAAACCACCAACACGCTTACGTAGAGTGCGAACTGAAGAAAATATCGCAGCTGTATCGGCCAGTGTTAATGATGACCACCAATTTTCGATTCGTCGCCGTTCGCACCAATTGGGTCTCTGTTACTCAAAAACGTGGAAATGCCAAAATTGGACTAAGCGGATGGACCACCTAAGACGCAGCCGCGGTCAACATTTAAATGAAATTATCTTCAAAAAGTAAATGTCATGGACCAATCTAACGTTTCAAACGTTTTTTTTTTTAAAAAGTTATCAAGCTCTTAAAAAATCACCCTTTACTTACTTGATATCGGGTATGCGCATTCCCCCTATAACACCATACAGTGATTTTTATTCGTAAGGGTTGAAATGGGGCAAAAAGGGATAAAAATGGTACCTTTTAAACGACAAAAGCTAGAAACACTAAATTCTGTGTGTATATTCCTCTAACTGAGTAGAGACATTATATAAAAGTATTTTTTTCCAAATTCGTACTTTTAAGGGGTAAAATGGGAATAGAGGGATAAAAATGGTCCCAACCATTCCTCGGATTGCGTAGACACGTAAAATAAACGATTTTTTCGAAATTGGTCCTTTTTGGCCGATTTTGAAATTTTTAATTTAGTTAATTTTAAACTCTTTGCAAATTTTCAAGACATTCTCACCAAAACAAAAAAAATTTTATGTAAAATTATTTTTGTTATATTAATTAGTTATATGGCGTGGCCGATTTAAATGAAACTTCATACTTTTCTTAATTACGAGCACTCCTTAATATTTTTGCACTCAAATTTCATCCCACTGTGCTTCGCTATGATATTCACTTTTTAATATACTCTGGGTATTTTTGTGATCTGTTTAGACGAGGACTATTACGCTATATCGACATCTTGGTAGCTTCGACCTAAAAGTGGTCGTGGTCTTTAAAATTATTTAAATTTTTTACTGTTAATTAAACGTGAAAATACTGCAATAATAAAGCTAGAAGTACACAATTCCATACCAACTTCAGTGATCTCGATTTTAAATTAAAACTGATAAAATTTATGTTAAAAGCTATTTGAGTTTCATGATGATTGTGCATTGCAGCGATGGAAATATATAGACTTTTCTTTGTGATCTAATAGCAAACCACCGCAGTTACTTTAAATTTGCTGTAAGGCGGGCTATAATATTTTTGCATTTTTATCATTACCAACATTTCAACATTTGAAACCCTCCCTAAATAGTTCTTGTTAGACCATCGATACAATTAAAATTGTAATTGAATTAAATTAAATTTGCGACCGACAAAATGTCATTCACTTGTCTGTGAAGTTGAAAAAAAAAACATAAACTAATTAAAAAGTGTAATCGAATTAATCAATGTCGTAATTTACTGAAGACACATTTTAAATGTTTGACAATTTTCCATAACTCCAACTACAATTGCCTAATATGTCTGCAATTTTTCTAACATCAGAAGTGCTTAAGGAAACGGTCATTAAATATTCATTTGCAGTTCAAAACCTACAAACATGTGTACATGTCGAAAAGGTCTATCTCTGTGGATTAATGTACGTATGTATGTGTGGGTATGAGTGTCATTAGAAAATTCCAAATGATATTTTGATGAGGATAATAAAATAAAATACATACATGTGCAGAAAAATGGTTAAGGACATAGCAAGGCCGGCACAACATTTGTTTTACCATATTTGGTATTTTTATTTTTGTTGTAACTAACTCGTACCTAGTACTTTTGACATTAGTGCTGCATTAGACCTGAGTCCTATAACGTATATATATTCTTAATCATCATAAAATTTTAAGATGATCTAACCAGACGATCTAGAAAGCTAGCTAGCATCTAAACGAAGCTAGGAGGTCCAAATTTTCCATAAATGTGTCTTATAGTCGTAGATCGGCCGAAATCGGTCCAAAGGGAAAAAATTGTCCCTCACAAGTACTGCAAATATCCATAAGAACTCCTAATATTCAGAGTATTTAATAATGCTTTTTCAATATGCCTGCTTAAATTGATATTGGCTAAACGCATTCCCCTTATTGCAGAAACGTACACCATAAAATTGTTCTTGTTTGTAGGGGGTGAAATGGGACAAAAAGGGATAAAAATGGTACCTATCAAACGACAAGACCTACAAACACGATTTTCGGTCCGAACATTCCTCTAACTGAGAAAATACATACTATAAAAGGATTTTTTCCAAATTCGTACTATTAAAGGGTAAACTGGGAATAGAGGGATAAAAATTGTACCAACCAATAGGCTGAACCTAGAATAATGAAAATCGGTGTATACATTCCTCTAACTGCGTAAACATGAAAAATAAAAAGGTTTGTCCAAATTCATGTCCGTCCGTCCGTCTGTTAGAAGTACGTTAGCATCTAAACAAAAGGAGCTAGAACGTTCAAATTTTCCATAAATGCGTCTTATAGTCGTAGATCGGTTGTGATTGAAATGGGGCGAAATCGGTCCAACGGGAAAAAATTTTTCCTCACAAGGACTAAAACTACCCATAATAATCCCTAATATTTTAGCGTATTTAAGCATGTTTTTTGAATATGTCTGTTTATATTTGCTTGATATTTGGTATGCGCATTCCCCCTATAACAAAAACGTGGACTATAAAGCGATTTTTATTCGTAGGGGGTGAAATGGGATAAAAATAGTACCTATCAAACGACAACAGCTAGAAACACGAAATTCGGTGTGTACATTCCTCTAATTGAGTAGATACATAATATAAAAGTATTTTTTTCAAATTCGTACTTTTAAGGGGTAAAATGGGAATAGAGGGATAAAAAAGGTACCAACCAAACGGCTGCACCTAGAATAATGATATTCGGTGTATACATTCCTCTGATTGCGAAGACACTTAAAATAAACGGTTTTTTCGAAATTCGTACTTTTTGGGGTTAAAATGGAAAAAGGGGATAAAAATAGTACCAACCTAATGACCGCAGCTAGAGTCATGAAATTCGGAGTATACATTCTTCTGACTGCGTAGACACGAAAAATAAAAAGGTTTTTCCAAATTCGTACTCCTAAGGGATACAATGGGAACAGAGGGATAAAAAAGGTACCAACTATACGGCTACAGCTAGAATGATGAAATTTGGTTTGTGTATCCCTCTAATTGTATGGACATGTAAAACAAAGAGATTTTAGAAAGTCGTATTTTTAAGGGGGTTAAATGGGGAAAAGGGGATAAAAATGGTACCAATCAAATGGCAGCAGCTAGTATCATGGAATTCGGTGTATACTTTCATATGACTGCGTAGACACAAAAAATAAAAGGTTTTTTCCAAATTCGAACTTTCAAGGCATACAATAGGTAAAGAGGGATAGAAATAGTACCAACTAAACGCCTACAGCTATAATGATGAAATTCGGTGTGTACATCCCTCTAATTGCGTAGACACGTAAAATAAAGAGATTTTAAAAAGACGTACTTTTAAGGGGATGAAATGGGAAAAGGGGATACAAATGGTACCAACCAAATGGCAGCAGCTAGAATCATGGAATTCGGTGTAGACATTCATCTGAAATAAAAAAAGTTGTCCAAATTCGTAGGTTATCTTGCACTGTGTACGTGAGAGATAATGTATTTTCAAAATTAGTACTTTTGAAATTAAAATAGGATGGAAATACAATCAACCCTTTTTTGAATATATTATATTTATATCCTTATATTTATATTTGATTTTTAGATTTATTTATAAAATTATTTTTACAATATTTATATTTGTTTCGGTTTGGCTATATTAAAAAATAAAATTTCCCTGTACTTTTACTGCACTTCTACGAAAATCGACATATTTTAGGAATAATTAGAAATCATGTCTATCTTCAACTTTGAAGACTTCTTTGTGAGATGCTCGCATATGGTATATTTCTGTGATTTCATAATCTTGATAGAACTGTAGTCTCTGTTTTATACGATTTCAATGTAAAAGTTTTTCCAATTCTTAGTCCATCAACTGCACGAGTCTGTTGGCAGATATTTATAGAAATTCATTTAATTTTTTTTTCGAATTTATAAAAAAAAATGTAAAATGCGTAGGAAATAAGTCACCTTTACCTAGAACAGCAACAGACGGCAGACACCTGACACGGCGTTCCACGTTCCATTTTTTCTGATGCTTTCAATTTCATGCTTAAAATAATACTCTTTACATTTCGGAGTAGATTTTTACTGGAATTGTGTCGGCGGTGAGGATGGCGATGATGATGTTGGTGTTGTCTATTTACCTGTGTGACTGACTGATGGATTGATAGGCTGGCGGCAGACGGACGGACGAATGGATGGATGGTTGGACATTTCAATTCTTCAAAATTTAAACAGCTCAGTCTTTAGGCTGAAAAATGAAAATCGAAAAGTGTTGAAATGGTATTTAAAGTGCTGCTGCCTCTGCCCTCTGCATTCGAAATGAAATGCGAAATGGAAAGATTTTACAAGGAATCCCACAGAAACACAAAGGCACACACAGCAAATATGTATTTTATTTTAATTTGTTGTTCTTGTCTATAGAAAATGTTGTACAAAAATAACCGAATATGCCAAAATGCAAAACATATAGAAGCAGACGGAGACGGAGGGACGGGCGGACGGACAGAAAGGCAGACACAACCGGTCCGTTGTGCCCTAAATCCATTTTAAACAAACAGGAACATATGACAGAGATAAGAAGCCAAACATTTTTCACAAAACGTACATTCATACCAACGAACGAACGAGTACATTCATATGTACATACATATGTACTTGTATATATATATGTAAATACATAGAAATGTACTTACATGTAAAAACATAGAAATGTATTTATGTACATTTGAATGTTTTTGTAAATTGTTGTGACTTGTGCAGTTGTTGTGCGAATTACAGACAGATTTCGTACCCTCTAGACATCCGAATGTTCTTCGATGGTTGTTCTTAGAGGGTCTACTCACCGCTGGTGACATCTCGGCATGTTTATTGGATATTAGGTATATTTAGAGGATAACTCGGGGAGTTTTATGTCAGTGATGCGAAAACTTGACAGGTGTTTGTTGTTTTGTAAATCACCCCAAAATTACATTTAATCTCTGCAAATAATTTGTTGTCATTAGAGTGGGAAAGTTTGCCAAATAATTGATACTGATGTAAACCCTTTGAAGAGCATACATTTTTGGTCAGAGCTATTTTAATATTATTATCGTGAGATGTGACCTATAAAAAATCTGGGATCCCTTGGGATCTTACCCCGCATTTGACTTGAAAAGTATATATATAGTAAAGTAGTGTATTTTTACTCCATTGAAGTTAGCTCCTCTTTTCAGACCAAAACAGACCCAAAAATATTAACTGAATTATTCATAAACAAGTAAAAACGGCGTTAAGTTCGGCCGTGTCGAACTTTATATACCCTCCACTATGGATTGCAATCCATAGAGGCTGTCGATTTTCGCAGAAGTGCACGAAAATATATATTTTTTTAATATAGCCAAACCAAAACAAACATTGAAAAAAAAATTATAAATAAATAATAATACTTCAAGTCAATTAAAAAAAATAAATATTCTTATATTTACACTTTCAAAAAGCTTAAATACCATAAATATTGGTAGATAGTGGGTGATACAGTTGGTTGTATTTCCATTCTATTTTAATTCCAAAAGTAAAAATTTTTAAATGAAATAACCTATCTTCATGATTCAACCAATTTTTGCCGTAAAAGAAAAAGTACGAATTTGGAAAAAAACTTTTTATTCTGCGTGTCTATGCAGTCAGAGGAATGTATACACCGAATTCCATTACACAGTGCAACACGAAAAAAAATAACCATATACGGACACCGCTACATGATAAAAGACCAAAAAAAAGACCCGTGTTTTTTTTTCCCCCAAAGTCATGCACTTTTTTTTATGGGCCCCCAGAGATTTGAGGCCTCGGTGTAATTTTTGGAAAAAAGTGATCATATTCTCAGGCTCATATCTTGCAAACCGTTCGGAATTTTGATTTCCTCTCTGAGGCAAAGTTCTAGCTCTTGTCATAAAGAACAAAAATTGTGAACATATAAAATCAAAAAAACTTCATCTTCAAGGTCAAAATCAAAAAACTTTAAAAAATTCGATTTTTTTTAACCTTTTTTCCCCTGTTCAGGTCCATAGGTAGCAAACCGTTGAAAATTCAGGGAAACAATCAACTACAAAAATGTACCTAAGATCTCAATAAACAACTTTCTAGAACATATGAACTTCCTAGGGATGATTCTTAACACCGTTTAGGTAAGAAAAATATATTGTTTCTGTTAATGGTCAGTCCGACTGCAGTGCGTATGAGTGATATTCTCCTTAATCAACAGCACGTATACGCTACCTGCGCACACTACAGCCTATAAGATTTGTTCAGCGACATTTGCGATTTTGACCTTGAAGATGAAGTTTTTTTGATTTTATATGTTCACAATTTTTGTTCTTTATGACAAGAGCTAGAACTTTGCCTCAGAGAGGAAATCAAAATTCCGAACGGTTTGCAAGATATGAGCCTGAGAATATGATCACTTTTTTCCAAAAAATACACCGAGGCCTCAAATCTCTGGGGGCCCATAAAAAAAAGTGCACGACTTTGGGGAAAAAAAAAACACGGGTCTTTTTTTTGGTCTTTTATCATGTAGCGGTGTCCGTATATGGTTATTTTGAAATGACTTCAAAAATGTTGCACAGTGTTATTCTATGTGTAGCCGTTTGGTTGGTAACATTTTTATCCCTCTGTACCCATTGTATCCCTTGAATGTGCGAATTTGGAAAAACCTTTTATTTTCCATGTCTACGTAGCCAAAGGAATGTATACACCGAATTTCATGACTCTAGCTGCGGTCATTTGGTTGGTACTATTTTTATCCCCTTTTTTCAATTTAACCCCAAAAAGTACGAATTGTGAAAAATCCGTGTATTTTACGTGTCTATGCAATCAGAGGAATGTATACACCGAATTTGATTATTCTAGGGGCAGCCGTTTGATTGGTACCATTTTTATCCCTCTATTCCCATTTTACTCCTTAAAAGTACGAATTTGGAAAAAATACTTTTATATTATGTATCTACTCTATTAGAGGAATGTACACAGCGAAATTCGTGTTTCTCGCTGTTGTCGTTTAATATGTACCATTTTTATCCCTTTTTTGCTCCATATCACCCCCTACAAATAAGAATCACTTTATGGTGCACGTTTTTGTTATCGGGGGAATGCGCAAACCCAATATCAAGTAAGTACAAGCAGACATATTGAACAAATATGCTTAAATACTCTAAAATATTAGGGATTATTATGGGTATTTTTAGTCCTTGTGAGGGAAAATTTTTTCCCTTTGGACCGATTTCGCCCCGTTTCAATCCCAACCGATCTACAACTATAAGATGCATTTATGGAGATTTTGAACGTTCTAGCTCCTTTCGCAAGCCTGCTTTCATCAGACGGACGGACGTGGCTATATCGTCTTAGAATTTTATGAGGATCAAAAATATATATACATTATAGGGTCTCAGGTCGATATTTCAAGGTGTTACAAACGGAATGACAAAGTTAGTATACCCCCATCCTGCAGGTGGAGGGTATAACAAAAAGTAACTCTTCGATTTTAAAACAAATTTTTATTGACATCATTTTGGATCAATATTTTATTGAATTCAAATTTATTTACAAATGACATGGAGTCATTTATTACTTGGCTACACACTTCCACTATCAGATTTCTGGCCCGTGAAAGCCTTTGCCAGGCAGGGAGTAAGAACATTAAAAATTTTTGGGCATATCAACTGTGGCAGTTTTCAGAAAATTTCTCAGAAAAAGTAAAAGTTAGGAATATTTTTTTGTTAGAACATATATAAAGTATTTTTACATTAACTAAGTAAAGAAATGTGTACAGAATACTTTATGATACCTTTTTTCGGCATCGAAAATTACGAATTTCAAATATTCATCTTAAGTTTTAAATATATTAAAAATATGACATAAATGATAGAAGTAACATAAATTCAGAGTTACAAGCCGAACCATAATTATCGGCGGCGGCGGCGCTGTTCAAAATGGGTCGGCGGCGGCGGCTTTCGGCTGATTTGCCGGCTCGTTCTCTCATTTGAATACATTTGACAATTTTGGGAAAATGGAAGGAACAATTTTCTTTTTTTTTTTGGCAAGTAGTTCAATATTCCTTAATATTAGCCAATGTTCCAATAATTTAATATTGTTATTAGGGTATCCAATTATTCGGACTTTTATCGATTAATGAAGTCGAGAGTTATTTGGTTAACCGATTAATCGAACAATTGTCCACTTAAATAAAATATAATTAATAAGAGTTATATAGACAAGACACGGCAGTTTACGGGTAGTTCAACTATATATTGAACGTTTATTATGTACCTGATTATATTTAAAAATTTTAACATCAAATTCGAAATTCATTAGAAGTTGACAAAAATCGTAATATACTATCAAAATAAAGAACCTTCCCTTAAATGAGCCTAATATCAGAAGTTATCCATTGACTTTTTCCGAATATGGATCATATGATTTACAACAGAACTGACTTTATTATCGCGGTGTTAACCTCAATTTTTCTATGAATTTACTATTCTATGAAATTACTATTCTTTAAATTTTAAATAATTCCGAAGCTATTGGTCAGTTTTCGCTATTTTTAAATGAAGTCGGATAAATCGTTATTTTAATATCTGTGGAGAATACAAATCAAAAATCGAAAAAAATTGTGGTTTTATATTTGTTTTTATATTTTATGGAGCAAACTGACTATTCAAAATCAATTTATCATACAAAGCATACGACGATTTCATTAGTTTTTTTTTTCGGCAAAACTTATAATATCGATTATTTGGGACAATTTATTCGAATTATTCGTTATTCGAAAATCATGATTTTTTTATTATTCGAACAAATATTTGACAAAAATTATTCGATTAATCGAATAAAATTTAATCGGTTGGATACCCTAATTGTTAACCCATACAATTATTTTTTGGGAGAAGAATCCATTCCCAAAATGTATAATATGGATAAATTTAATAAATATTTTTGCAATTACAGCTTTTCATGTGAGGCATATTTGACCAGACGTTCTTGAATATCATAATCCTTCCAAAGAATGATAATACTCTACCTACTTTGACACACTAAAGAAGCACAATAGGTATTGTTATTTATAGGAACACATGACCATACGCAATGGAATTGACTTATATAAATGAAAGAAAGATCAATATATTTCACAGCAGTAGGTTGTCTAAGTTAACATTTATACTTTCTTTTGTAATTTTAAGTGGGTTGTCTTTTTTGGTAGTAAGATTTGACTGAGTTAGAACTCCGTCAAATCACGGCGGCGTGGTTGAAGTCGATATGAGTCGATGAAATCGGCGGCGTGGTTGAGTCGATTTGAGCCGATGAAATCGGCGGCGGCGCGGCTAGTGCAGAAACATGCGGCGGCGGCGGCTTGTCGGCTTAAAATCGGTCGGCTTGTATCTCTGGTCCTTGTGAGGGAAAAATTTTTCCCTTTGGGCCGATTTCGCCCCGTTTCAATTCCAACCGATCTACAACTATCAGATGCATTTATGGAGATTTTGAACGTTCTAGCTCCTTTCGTTTAGATGTAAGCTTGCTTTCAACAGACGGACGGACGTGGCTAGATCGTCTTAGAATTTTATGAGGATAAAAAATATATATACATTATAGGGTCTCAGGTCGATAGGTGTTACAAACGGAATGACAAAGTTAGTATACCCCCATCCTGGAGGTGGAGGGTATAACAAAAAGTAACTCTTCGAGTTTAAAACAAATTTTTATTGACATCATTTTGGATCAATATTTTATTGAATTCAAATTTATTTACAAATGACATGGTGTCATTTATTACTTGGCTACACACTTCCACTATCAGATTTCTGGCCCGTGAAAACCTCTGTCAGGCAGGGAATAAGAACATTAAAAATTTTTGGGCATATCAACTGTGGCAGTTTTCAGAAAATTTCTCAGAAAAAGTAAAAGTTAGGAATATTTTTTTGTTAGAACATATATAAGTATATTTTGCAGATCATCATTAGACAATCCAATCTTCATTTCGTATAATCCAATCTTCCTAATGTATAATATATGTATAAGGATTGCAGATCGCTGGGGATTGAAAATGGGTGAAATCGGCTTAAAAGAAAATTTTCCCTTACAAGGATTTGGGATTAAATGGGACAAAAAGGTACCAATCCAATCACAACAGCTAGAAACATGAAACCCGAAATAACCGATAATAGTTAGGGTACTTAAGCAACTTATTTGAATGAACTTGAAATATTATATCATATCACGCTGTCTAAACATTTTCATAGCCTATCCTTGTAAACGGTAGTAGTCTTTAAATTTATTTAAATTTGGATCAAAATATGATAATTTCCATAAAATGGTGCAGAAGTGCAGTATCTTGTTATGGTAATCACTCCATGGTGGAAAGTATTTAAAATTTGACGTGGCCGAACTTAATGCCTTTTTAATTTTTTTTTCGATTGTTACAGTCTTGTGAGATAAAAGCATTTTTGAAAAAAAAAACAGAAGGACGTTTTCCATATTTTTAAATTTTTTGTTGCAAACCAAAAAAACGTTTATAAATTATTATATCTTTTTGGTGACTATCTGTAAAGAACAAAGGTTTTTCTTAAATATTTCAACTGGGCACGGCACATCTCATTTTCCTTAATTCTTACAATTTCTCCGTAATCGCTCTTTTTAATTAACCTAATAATGGATGCAATAGTTATTCGATTAATCGAATAATTGTCCAGCTCAATTAAACATAAAAAATAAGAGTTACTTACATACATAGGCAGGAAACATTTAACTTAATGTGATTCCGGATTTATTCCATAACTCCAAGAGAAGCCATCAAACAATTTTTGCCCTTTTCATCGATTTTAACGAATTTTTGTAAATATGTAATTTTCTATACGGTGAAAAAACCCCATTTCCCGATTTTCAAAAAATATAAAATTGCAGACACTAGGGTTGATCGAAAATAATTTGTTTGTCATAAGGTAACTTAAAACTTGAACTCTTTTTGAGGTACGAGAAAAAAATATATTTTTTTTTCAAATTTGCAGCAAAATGCTTCTAGTTTTACAGAAGCATTGTGAAATCTTTGAAAAAATATATTTTTTCATATTTCTATTTTATTTTTGGTCATAAACATGAATACATCTTTGATTTTTACAAAATATTACACTTCGTGGATTATATTATGGTATTATAAGTTAGTTTCGCGCCAAACGTTTGTAACACCAAGAAATAATCGAGCTAGACCCACCTTTAAGTATACCGATCGGCTTAGAATCACCTGCTGAGTCGATTTAACGCAATTGTTGTCCGATTATCATGAAACTTGGCAGAAGTTATTTTTTCTGGCAAACGTCGCTCCCTATTTCACTTTTTCCCCTTTAGAAGCCACATATTGTACCCGATTTTCTTTAAAATTGGTACAATATCTTATAATCCAACTAGAAATACCTATGCAGTAATTGGGTAAGATCGGTTCAGATTTAGATATAGCCCTCATACAAATGTCGCTCCCTATTTCATTTTTTCCGCTTTAGAAACCATATATTGCACCCGTTTTTTCTTTAAAATTGGCACAACATCTTATAATCCAACTAAAAAACCTATGATGAAAGTGGGTAAGATCGGTTCAGATTTAGATATAGCCCTCATACAAATGTAGCTCCCGAATGTTTAACCGAATTTGGCCAAACTTTACATATTATATTTCACCGATAAACATACATGGTGAAAGCGGGTCACATCGTTCCAGGTTTCAATATACCCCCATACAAATGTCCAATGCAAAAAGCCTTCCCGATTTCACTTTTTTACCGAATTGAATTGCAATGAGAATTGCTTGGGTGATGCCCATATGTCCATACTTTGGTATAACCCAAATGGGGCCCATTCTGATTTATTACAGCTCTAGAATCTACATCTTACATCGGATCTTCATCAATTCAGTGTCGGCAAGAGTCTCCATAAGTTTGATGATGGAGTTCCTTGTACTTATCCTACAACAATTATAAACGTAATTGCAATCGAAATTAAAAATGTGTAATAGAAATAGATAAACAACATACCTTAAGCTGGCTTCCAAAAAATTAGGATCTTCCACATAAATATTATAAAGGGTGATTTTTTAAGAGCTTGATAACTTTTTTTTTTAAAAAACGCATAAAATTTGCAAAATCTCATCGGTTCTTTATTTGAAACGTTAGATTGGTCCATGACATTTACTTTTTGAAGATAATTTCATTTAAATGTTGACCGCGGCTGCGTCTTAGGTGGTCCATCCGCTTAGTCCAATTTTGGCATTTCCACGTTTTTGAGTAACAGAGACCCAATTGGTGCGAACGGCGACGAATCGAAAATTGGTGGTCATCATTAACACTGGCCGATACAGCTGCGATATTTTCTTCAGTTCGCACTCTACGTAAGCGTGTTGGTGGTTTAATGTCCAACAATGTAAATTTGGTGCGAAATTTAGTCACAATAGCCCGAATAGCCGCTTCAGTGGGTCGATTAAACTGACCATAAAATGGAAGCGCGCAATGAACTTTCTTAACAGAGCACGCATTTTGATAATAAAATTCAATAATTTGCAAGCGTTGTTCGTTTGTAAGACGATTCATGATGAAATGTCAAAGCATACTGAGCATCTTTCTCTTTGACACCATGTCTGAAATCCCACGTGATCTGTCAAATACTAATGCATGAAAATCCTAACCTAAAAAAAATCACTCTTTATTACAGGCCGAAATAAAACAAACAAAAACAATCATGGGAATGTTTGGGGTATGCGCTAGTCTCTACCGCTTGTTTTCTGAATTCCATAATTTCTGACATACATATTTAAGATATTTTGACGTGGATTTATAAAAACGTTATAGAAGAAAAAGCAGGACTGCATTTTCCAAATGAATATTTTTTTTCACATAACTAAAATGGAAAAAAATAATATATTATTTCTTAATAATAAAATATTTATATAAATTTTTAAATAATTATATTTATGTGTTGTCATTTATTCTTGGTTTAGACCAAAGGTTGTGCTGAAGTCTTCAGCAGAACCCAAAATTAGCAAAAAGGCAAAGTGAGACCTTTATTGTTGCAGCTAAAAGTTGACTGCGCAGTTTCGATGGGCGCTACCCCATCTCGTCAGAACTTTCGCAACGAATGTATGTCTTTGACTTAAATCAGGGTTCATATTAGTACCAGCGGTCACATATGACAAATGAGAAGCGCTGATAAACAAAATATTCCACCGAACTAAGGCGACACACTAAAAATCTCACTTTGCCATTTCAATGTTATGCATGTGCTCACATCGCTCGCAACAATGCAAAGGTTGTTTTTGTACCTTTGCCGTGTGTATTGCTGTTGTTTGTATGTATAGTTGTTTAAGACCAAAGGTTGTGCTAAAGTCTTCAGCAGAACCGAAAATTAGCAAAAAGCAAAGTGAGACCTTTATTTAAAATTTGATTTGATTTATTTATTTCAATTTTTAATTCAATGCCATCGGGCCAATTTAAAACAAATTACTTTTTTAACATGGCTAAAAAACTACTCAATAATGTCGTAGTATAATTAAAAAACTAAATATAGATCATCATCAATCAACATATACAGAAATTATTTAGTAGAGCTAAAAAACTACTCCATTATAATTTAAATAATTAAAAAATATTTTTTGTATTAATTCATTGTTTATAAATCCACAAGAAACTGCCTTTCAAACCCATATTCACGCGTCTAATGAGCTAATGAGGCTGTGTCCCAGTCCATATAAATGGAAAAACTATTTTCAGTCACCCCACGAAAATAAAGTTTATTTTATGGGATAAGGGCGAACGCTATTTAAATTGAAGCAAATCGGTTCAGATTTTGATAGCTCCCATACAAATCCAATACTGTTCTTGAAACCACATATTTCAACAGATTTTCTTCAAATTTGGCTAAACGCCAAGTATTTCAACTAGAAACAGCTCAGGTAAAAATAGACCAGATCGGTTCAGTTTTATATATATAACTTACGAGTATATTTATAACTTTAATAGTATATTTATGCGAGCGCCCCGGTAGTCGAGTTGGTAGCGATTAGTTACTAAAAAATATCTAAGAACACTATTTTAAAGTCTCAAAAAAAAATAATTATTGTAATCATTTCGAAGATCAAAATAAAATAAATAAAATTGTAAAAACTTAAAAAAAAATATTACGCGGCTATTCCATTCCACGCCATGTTATAAAATTAATTGAAATTGCCTTCAAAACAAGGCAAGTATTTCATGAGTTACAGACTCAATTGATTGAATGAACACACCTTTTTGAAAAAAATTATTTTTTTTACTGTTAAATTGGTCACAACACGCGAATAAATTTTCTATTTTTTTCCGAAAATATAATCGATTTAAAAAATCGTACCGCTTGACATGGAATGACTCATATATTAATTAGCCAATTTAACTAATAGATTATATTTGGAATTATGGTTTCAAAGTCGAACTTATTAATAATTCGAGCGCATATTTTATTTAAAAAAATTGCAGATTTCATTCAATTTTATGATATAAAATGTCATCGTTAATTAAAGAACACCGCAAAACACCTATGTTGATTTCACTATTTTTTGTATCCAATTATAATACCGATTAATAGATTAATTTGGTTAAATTAAATCGAATTATTTGTTTTTCGAAAATTGTGATTTTTTTCATTATTTGAACAAATATTTGACAAATAGGGTATCCAACTTACTTCACATCAAATTTATTTCATACACATTTTCACATTTATAAGTGTTTTATTATTTTCAATATATTTGAAGCGTCGCAAATCTCCCGAATGAAGATCGGAGATTCCCTATTTAACTAAACAGAATTATTCATTTTGATCATACTTAAATAATGACACTCGATATAACGAATTTTCGATTTAACGAATATGATAGACAATAAAATGTTCGTATTTTTTTCTTGTAATGAAATCAGAATGCGTTCGGGAAAATACTTCATAGAAAATACATTTCTGATCTGAGGTTTAATATAATAATCATATACAACCGCAAGGTTTTTGCGAAACACTCTAATGAATATTCACAAGTTCTCGCATGTCGTATTACAGTTGCCATTGTTGCCGCAAATTGCATTGTTGAGTAGGACGTGCCGTTCTTCTGTTGCAATACAAATACAAATTTCAATTTTGTTGCTGCTGCTTTTTCGAGAATGAATTAGTTTGCATTAAGATTTTTTCTTCGGTTCTATACGAAATTAATTTTATTTAATGTTTTGTTTAATTTTTTTTTTTGTTATAAGAATTTCTATGTGTATGCAAGAAGGAACATAGAATTAGCATATGCTACTGTGCGATTTCTATATAAATTAATTTAAATACATGTACCATAGAATACACATATACACATATGTACTTTAATAATAGATGTCGTATGTATTAGGATGGAGGGGGAGATAATACCATGGCGATCAGAAGAAATAGAGGAAATAAATAATTTAACTTCGAGAATATGGTGACTGGGAAAGTAAAGAGTGATTTTTTTGAGATTAGGATTTTCATGCATTAGTATTTGACAGATCACGTGGGATTTCAGACATGGTGTCAAAGAGAAAGATGCTCAGTATGCTTTGACATTTCATCATGAATCGTCTTACAAACGAACAACGCTTGCAAATTATTGAATTTTATTATCAAAATGCGTGCTCTGTTAAGAAAGTTCATTGCGCGCTTCCATTTTATGGTCAGTTTAATCGACCCACTGAAGCGGCTATTCGGGCTATTGTGACTAAATTTCGCACCAAATTTACATTGTTGGACATTAAACCACCAACACGCTTACGTAGAGTGCGAACTGAAGAAAATATCGCAGCTGTATCGGCCAGTGTTAATGATGACCACCAATTTTCGATTCGTCGCCGTTCGCACCAATTGGGTCTCTGTTACTCAAAAACGTGGAAATGCCAAAATTGGACTAAGCGGATGGACCACCTAAGACGCAGCCGCGGTCAACATTTAAATGAAATTATCTTCAAAAAGTAAATGTCATGGACCAATCTAACGTTTCAAATAAAGAACCGATGAGATTTTGCAAATTTTATGCGTTTTTTTAAAAAAAAAGTTATCAAGCTCTTAAAAAATCACCCTATATAAGAAAATTGTTAAATAATTTTAAAGAATATTTTAAATATTTAATTTTGCGTAGAATCCATTCTGCCAGGATTGTCTTGAGATTTTTTAGTTAATTTAATTGCATGAAAGTGCAGAATCATGTATAGGCCGAATTTAGTCTTTCCTTGCTTTTTTATCATATGATTATGAATGAAGTGGCCACGTTTCTCGACCCAGTCTAATAGCTAGATTATTTCATTTCTTTAGTTCAGATTTGTTTTAGGTTATAGACCATGATTTCAACACGAGTGTATCTCAAGCGAATTTATGTTCATACTTTGACATATTTTTATAGCGAAAGAAATTCGGCGCAACAGAAAAACAATCTATTCCCATTTGAATTTGCATTCACAGAGACTAGGGCAGAGACGGAGGCAGAGACAGATACAACGACAACAATTGCGCTTTGAATGGCTTCAATGAATTCATTAAGTTTTCAACAAACAGATAATTATTGCCTTAATTTCTTTTGTATGGCGGGACATTTGTGTGCGACTGTGTGTTTGTTCTTTTGGCGAAATTAGTGAATTAATAGATTTTGGTGTAATTACAACAAAATGTTATCGATAAATAATGAAACTTTGTCGGGACCAACAAGTGTTCATGCATATCTTTACGATGATGATGTTGCTGCTCATGATGATGATGATGATGCTCGCAATCACCATCACCATCAGTCCCAAACCCATTCCCAGCCTTAGCCCCATTGATTCATCAAACGGAAGACGAACATCACTCTTTTGTGTATTTCTATGAACATGAGTTGCTTTGTTTTATGATTGCGAGATTATGTTCACTTCATTTAGTTTTAAATCTCAATTTGAATTAAATGGATTTTTTTCTCGCTGTAATCGAGCGTATGAATAGAAAGAAATATTACGACACTAATCATCAATATTGAAATCTCTAGTGAATAAATAGTCATTCCATGAGGGGAAAGGTGGCCGGTGCTTCTTCCATCCAACATTGCTTGTCTTTTGATAAAGGTCACATGCAAAATTTGAAAATTTGTGATAAATCTTTTGAAATATGCAAGGTGCTGCTAAGGGTTTAACTTCTTATTGGGCTATCCAAATGATGAATAAAAACTCAACAAATGTGGCCTAGTATGTGAAAGGTTCGGTAAATTTTCTATAAAAGATAAGCATTTACATCAGGTTGCAAAATAAATAAGTACACTCTGTTAACGTAGGATAGCCTAACTTTATTTAAAGTTACTCTTCCCTGTCTGCTAATACGGCGAAATTGTTCGTATTGCGATTGTAGCCATCTTGGCCATCATTATTTTCATGGAACCGATTTTCGTCCATATCAGTCGTTGGGTTGTAGACCACGACGCACTGTGATCTGGTGCGAACCTCTACTACTCTACCTATACATATTTTGTCATTCCGTTTGTAACACCTTGAAATATTGAAATACCCTATAAAGTATATATATTCTTGATCGTCATAAAATTCTAAGACGATCTAGCCATGTCCGTCCATATGTTAGAAGCACGCTAGCATCTAAACGAAAGGAGCTAGGACGAATTTGCCATAAATGCGTCTTATAGTCGTAGATCAGTTGGGATTGAAATCGGCCCAAAGGGAAATAATTTTCCCTCACAAGGACTGAAAATACCCATAATAATCCCTTATATTTTACAGTATTTAGGTATTTTTTTAATATATCTGCTTGTACTTACTTGATATCTTGATATCTGTGGAATGCAATCCATGGTGGAAGGCATATATAGTTTGGCCCGGCCGAACTTAACGCCGTTTTTACTTCTTTTTATAATGACTTTAAACCTATAAACCTTTTTCCACGTCCATTCTATCTTTTATAACTTCTATACTGTTGCCTGGAATCCACTATGACTTCATATTTAATCATGTTTTTATACCCTCCACCTCCAGGATGGTATAAACGGAATGTAACACAAAGTATATATATTCAGTATCCTGGTAAAATTCTAAGACGATTTACCCAAATCCGTCTGTGTGTTTGGCTGTTGAAAGCACGATAGCGGCCGAACGAAACGAGCTAGGAGGTTGAAATTTTCCGTAAATATGTCTTATGGTTGCAGATCGGTTGGGATTGAAAGTGGGCAAAATCGGCCTAGAGGGAAAAAATTTCCGTAACAAGTACTAATATTTAGAGTATTTAAGCAAATTTTTTTGAAATTTCTGATTTTTATACACTTGAAATTTCTTTCGTACCTTCCTCTAGTAACGTGTAATCACCAAAAAGTACAAAAAATATTTAGCAAGTGAAATGGGACAAAAGGGATAACAGTGATACCAATGTTACGACAACAGCTAAATAGTACCATGAAATTCGGTGTGTACATCCCTATAATTACGTAGACACGTAAAATAGACAGATTTTTCGAAATTTGTACTTTTAAGGGATACAATTGGAAAAGAGGGATAAAAATGGTACCAACCAAACCGCTGAAATTAAAATCATGAAATTCGGTGTATGCATTTATCTGACTGCGTAGACGCGAAACTTAAAGGATTTTTTCGAAATTTATATTTTTAGGAGGAAAGGGATACAAATAGTACCAATCAAAGGGTTGCAGTTAGAATAGTGAATTTTGGTGTGTACATTGCTGTGACTGCGCAAACACGAAAAATAAAGATATCTTTTGATATTCGTACCTTTAGGATCAAATCGGGACGAAATTGGTACCAAGAAAATGGATGTAACTAGAATCATGAAATTAAATGCGTTCATTTCAATATGGGAGAAATCGGCCCTGAGGAAAAATGTTTCTCCCTAAAATGACGACTGACAATACACCTAATATTTAGAGTACATTTTTAACGATTGCTCCCTCATGTTCACTTTGTGATTACTATTGCAGTATTTTATATAGTATATATAGAATATTGATTAGAATAATATAATATTTTTATTATAATAATGAAGCAATGAAATTTCTTTAAAACAGTGCGCATAAGTATTCCTTATATTTTGTTTGAAATAGTAAACAAAATATGTTACTTCACTTCTTTGTAAAGTCGAAAGCCCCTAATCTACCGGTAATACTGAGGAAAGCACTCCGTTGTGGAGGGTACAAAAGATTCGGCCCGGCCGAACTTAACGCCTTTTTACTTGTTCTATAGGGTCCGCCAAATAACTTTTTTTTTTTTTGAAAATGCTATAAAAAAACTACTGAATATTTTCTCAAATTTCTTCTTTTATTTGAAAGTACAATCCTTCCGGTTAATAATGGAAAATAATTTCATTCAAATGGTTGCCTCGTGCACCCCACAAATAATAGTCCAACGGTTGAATAGTTGAAAAAAAAAACGTTAGATGGCGGACCCTTTAGTTGAAATATTATGTGTTTTGCCAAATTTCAAAGAAAATCGGTTAAAATATATTGTTTCTAGAGCGGAAAAGTTAATTGGAGAACGAAATTTATTATGGGGGAGCTATATCTGAATCTGAACCGACCAGACTCCATTTTACCGTGGAAGGTACTTATAAGGTACTGTTCCAAATTTGAAGCAAATCAAGTAAAGTATGTGGATTCTAGAGGAGAGCGACAATGTATGGTGGCTATATCTAATTCTAAACCGATTTTCTTTAAATTAAATAGGGTACGTCCTTGGACCGCAGAACTCACTTGTGCCAATTTTTGTTACGATCGGACAATAATTGCGACCGGTACTTCGATTACAAGAACATATGGGCGGACGGACATGGCTAAAACTTACTTTCGTTTGGATGTTACAAACAAATGCAGAAAGACATACCAGCCTAGTGTAGGGTATAAATATAGTTTGTATAGCCCTATCACGACTTAGAATATCCAGGAACCATCCCCTGTCCACAGTTTAGCTACAGTAAAATTTTAAAGCGAATCGGTCCGCTGGTTTGGCGTCCCATGTGGAACATACATTGTTGCGAGCGATGCGAGCACATGCATAAAATTGAATTGGCAAAGTGAGATTTTTAGTGTGTCGACTTAGTTCGGTGGAATATTTTGTTTATCAGCACTTCTCATTTGTCATATGTGACCGCTGGTACTAATATGAACCCTGATTTAAGTCAAAGACATACATTCGTTGCGAAAGTTCTGACGAGATGGGGTAGCGCCCATCGAAACTGCGCAGTCAACTTTTAGCTGCAACAATAAAGGTCTCACTTTGCCTTTTTGCTAATTTAGGGTTCTGCTGAAGACTTCAGCACAATCTTTGGTCTTAAACCAAAATAAATGACAACACATTTTATAAGATTTTCAAAAATTTTAACAAATACCTTCGTATAAATGTATAATGCACTACAAGCATGCTCTTTAACATACAATTGCTCTATTTGCAAAAATGTTTTTTCAAAAAATCGTCAATTGATTTATATTCCAATAATGCACAACGTTCTTCAAACAAAGTCAACTGTCAACTAAGAACGATTTCGTGTTGTTAAAGTACATTTAAATTTAAATGAATTTAGCTTCAGAATTGTCGCATTGAATGTCTCGATTAGTGGCAATGTCATCAATGAATTAATTTGAAGTCACGAAAAAAAATTGATTCAAGCATACCTTAAGTTACTCATTCGATGCGTTACATATATTGTTCGTATCATGGCGGATGGGGGTATAATTAATCCTTTGTCTTATTCACCAAGTGAATGAATATATTACCACGCAATTAGCCAACCAACTTAATGCATTTTTATAATAACATTTAATATAAACAATTCTAAACATTTATTTACACGCTACACGTACAGCCACCATTATTTTAAACGATTGCTCATTGTCGTCTCCCTCATTGCATCAAAGCTGAGCGATATTTAGCTCGAACAAATCGCAATGGCTTCCGCCTTTGGCTAAGAGATTATTACTACACAAAACGCCAGACAATATATTGAATATTATAGAAATATGTACCAAAAATAACGATATTTACTCAACCAATTGTTGACAACAACAGCAGCAGCAAAAAAAAAAAGAAAATTAAAACGATGAAGACATATTCTCATCTGAGATAATTAATTATAATCTTTTGTTCGCAAAGAGCAGACAGACAGATAGTGACAAATTTGCTAAAAACATGAGGAACTTTTAAGAAGAAGACGAGGGCGAGGTGTCCCTCCCATGTGTACTGCAATTGTGACCAATATAGATATGACTATTTGAAGCGTTTTGCTAATTAGTGTTATTTTGTTTGTTGTGGGTGTTGTTTTGCAGGTTACCAAAAGTATTCACCTGCCATTGACCACAAGTCTGTCGTCGGCGCCCCGTGTGCTGATGTGTAGTGCATCCGTGGGTACTGAGGCCTCGGTGACATTGCATCTGCGAGATGTCAATTCAAATGATTCCAATCAATCGTCCGCATCATCAGCAGCATCCGCAACAGTGGCCGCGTCCCACTACGCCAATCACGCCCATACGACGACGACGACAACAGCAGCCGCAGCAGCAGCAGCAACACTGGATAATGCATTAACCATCGGTTATCCAGATCCAGAAATGTTGGCTGATGTCCTAGGTACATTACAAACAGCATGTAAGTGTAAACTAGCCCAGGCGATATTCCACATGTTTTTTTTTTCATTTTCTTTCTTCTCTCTTCTCGTCTCGTTTAGCTTTGAAAAATACAAATGCCAGTGGCGAGAGTACAAAATTGAATTCCTCCAAAATAACAACAAACAATACCAGCGATCTGATCCATGCGGGTTTAAATAGCTCGCTGAAAAATCGTATAACCATTAGTAAACGCACCTCCAACAATGTAACCAATATCAGCAGCAGTAGTAGCAGCAGCAGCAGCAACGGCAACGGCACCAGCCCCAAAGATTATCCCAAAGGTCCGGCGGCTGTGCAAACAGTGTCGACCTCCACGAATACCGCCACCACCACCGTCAATAAAACCAACAGCTACATAAAGAATTGCCTGATACGCAGCAGCAGTTGCAGCAATACTACCAACATCACATCCCTGGCTCAGATAATGAGCAATAGTAGTACGACAAACGGCAACAGCAACAACAACCACAACCATACAACAAATAATATTAGCAGCAACAACAACAACAACAATTTGAATTCCCTTACCAACAACATCGGCAGCAATTGCAACGGCACCAGCAATTTAATACAACAGCTGAACAGTGTTGGCAGCAGCAACAACAGCACCACCACCACCACCGCCAGCAACAGTTGCAGCAACAGCAATTTCAGCTCGAGCAGCAACGACAGCTGCTTCAGTTACAGCAGCAACAGCAGTAGTGGTAATTCCGTTGCCCGCAGCATAACATCGTTGAGTCACGGTACAAGAAAAGTTCCTGGTCCCTCATTGTCAACAACGGCCACAGCAGCGACAACGACAACATCAACAGCTACAACCAATACAAACAATCCACCGAAAATTTTAAAGAAAAGCCGTTCGAAAATATCAGCGCCGAGTCGCCACGGGCCACAGCAGTGTCAGGTGAGTGCAATTGATTAATATCATCATTCATCGCAAGATCCACAGTGTTTTCAAACTACTGGCCATTATTAATTTGTTAATCATTAATAATAATATTATTAAATATTTTGTAACTACTTGCATTTCATTCTAAAATATTCAGCAGATCAACAAATAATTATTTTGAAACAATCAAATTTTTAATTGAATGATTTTAATATGTTTCATTAACATGTTGTTCGATAAATCAACCTTTTTGGCCAGCTTTTATTCATAGAGAATTCCTGTTGACTGATTCAGTTAAATATTTTGTAAATATGACATATTTTTTAATTGATTTTATAATTGAAAATTCTTTTAAGAAAATAGAATATGATTCAATTTATTATTTGGTAAATATAACAAATCATCAACTGAGTCGATTTAGTGATGCTTTTCTGTCCACCCAGTTGTTCTTCGGTAAAAATACAATTTTATAATTGAAAATTCTTGTAAAAAATAGAATATGATTCAATTAATTATTTGGTAAATATAACAAATCATCAACTGAGTCGATTTAGTGATGCTTTTCTTTGCAACCAGTTGTTCTTAGGTCAAAATACAATGACTTTTGATTTAGTAAACATGCTGTAAAAATTAAAATTTGCCAAGAACCCAAGGCGTATTTTGAGATATTAACATTGAAAATCGGCTAATTGTAGAAATTAGACCAGAATTTACTACTTTTCTTATTTTTCGTTTTAAAAGAAAAGTAAAATTTTTATTTTTATTTTTTATAGATATTTCTTCTTAAGGCACATACAAATTCCAATTTTCACCTTATTGAGATTTTGAAAATCGTAAAAAGAAATTTCTGTTTTTCGACTTTGCCGAACTATATTTTATGAGCATTTGCATTCAAACTTTTTTCTTTTATAAAATAAGAAAAAATAGTCAACTTTAAGGCTAATTTCTAAAATATACCGGATTTCCGGAGTTTCAATGTTAGAATCTGAAAATAATCCCACGGTCCTTGCGTCCAATTTCTTCGTTCGAGGTGCATATTAACCACAGTTTGTTGACGCAAATCGCAATTTTGAAAAAAGAACGAAGAAAAAACGGCCAGAGAGGTTAAATCGAATAGCTGATCGAACAATTCTGCAAAAATTATCAGGAAATGTCAGCAATTGTTGAAATCACATATAATCCATATCCATGTGTTGCGATTTCAGCACAAAAAACGTCATTGTCAAGTCTCGATATTGAGCACCTACGAAGCCATCACGAATATAAAGGGTTTTCCAACAAGAGGTGTTATTTTGAATGGCCTGGTATTTCGGGAGTTGTCACTTTTGAAGCTTTTATTCTTTGACATTTGACAAATAGAAATTACGCCATTACTAAAAAATGGAACGATACACGCTTCAACAACGCATTGAATTGGGTCCTTGAGATGAATGAAAATGATCCGGAATTCCATCGAAAAATCATCTTGACTGATGAAGCCCATTTCCACCTCGGTGGCTACGTCAACAAGCAAAATTGTCGCATCTGAGGCTCGAAAAACCCAAGAGTTATCCTCATCGTGTGACTGTTTGGTGCGGTTTATGGTCCTGCGGGGTTATTGGACCTTACTTTTACGAAAATGAGGTTGGATCAACAGATACGGTGAATGGATTGCGCTATCGAGAGATGATTAATGATTTTTTATGGTCGGAGTTGGATGGTATTGATCTGGACAACGTTTATTTTTAAACAAGACGACGCTACGAGCCACACAAGCAATGAAACCATTGCTCTTTTACGGGAAAAGTTTCCGGACCGTGTTATCTCTCAAAGAGGTGATCACAATTGGCCAGCGAGATCTTCTGATTTAACACATTGTGACTTCTTCCTTTGGGGCCACGTGAAGGATGAGGTCTACGCCCAGCGTCGATCGAGGACATAGGGCAGCCACTTTGCGATTTGGTTATGGAATATTTCATGAAAAGGATATGGTGCTGTAAGCGTGGTCGTGGTGGCCATTTGGCTGAAGTTGTTTTTCATTATTAACGGCATACCTTCCTCTTTATTGTGAAATAAACATCCAATCATTTATCTCGAAAAATGACATTTTTCTTTGAATACCAAAATAACACCTCTTGTTGGAAAACCCTGTATTTGATTCTTACTGGAAAGTAAGCTTTACCTCTACCAAAGCCTCTAAGAATGGAATTTTTCTGATTACAAAGTCGTGGATTTTTTAACAGCGAATCCTTCAATATTGCAACAAAGCCACTAAAATGCATTTGTTTCTCAAAAAACAATCATGAATTTTCTGAACCCCAAATGCGAAAATGCTGACGTCTAACGAAGCTAATAACAATGGATATGATTTTCGACATTCATTCAACGACTTGCTAAACCCCACATGGGACAAATTATATCTTCAAAAAAGTTATTATTAATTGCATGTTTCTTATTAGAAAGTTGTGGATTTTTAAGCGCAAATTCTACAATTTTTTCGATTAACATATACACATGAAACTAAAGATAATATATAGAAATACTGTGTCAGTCAGTTTTTTTTCATTTGGTGATCTTTTCTTCGTTTTACAGGACTTTTAATTTCCAAAGGATATATTTGCCTTAATAATTTATTTGCATACTTTCGAGAGCCATTCACAGACGATATGGATATCAAACGAAAGAGAAGAACGTCTGTCAAAAATACCAAAAATTACATGATCCTATCAAGTTTCCATTTCAAGTGTTCTCCCTTAAAAAGTAAAATATGAATAAACTAAATAAATAAGGCGGACATTTTAAATTGTTGTTAATACTAAACTAATACGGATAGAAGCATTATAATTAAAGTATTTTTAACATATATTCGTATCTTTACCCATATCGGCTTTATGGGTAGAGATACGAATATGTATGAAAATAAATAAATTTAAACATATATATCCTTTACAAATTATAACTCCCGTAAAAAGGAGAAAAGATCGCCAAATGAAAAATTGAGTACACAGATTTTCTACATACGATCTTTAATTTCACATATACATCGTCTTGCTCAGGTCCAATAAAATAAATGTAAAATTGTCGCACTATTTTATCGAAGAAAACAATGCTTTTTGAAGAAAATCTATGGATAACTGTAGAAGTTATGATCCTACATGACCCTAAATTTTTGCTTAAATTAATTTAGTCATACGTGATGACGACTTGTCCTTCCACAAGAAGGGTCATAACTTCTACATTTATCCATATATTTTCTTAAAGTAGTCCTTGTTTTTATTATGAATTTGTTATATATTTTTAAAGGATTTATCTCACGATATTTAAACAAAAAATTAAAAAAATACTTATTTTTATTTTTTGCATCTAGAAAAAAATGTCATAACTTCCATAGATCTATTACATATTGACTTTGTTGTCTGCGCTAGAATGTTAGCTACTAAAAATAAAATAAAATTATTTTTTCCCGGATTTTTTCATCAAATCGTTTTTGCTCGATTTTTGGAAAAAAATCCAAAATTAAAGATAAATGAGATCAAATTCGGGAACAGAAGTTGGTCAAAAGGAGACGACGTTTTGACTTGAATTTTGTATAATTTGACGTTTTCTTTGAAAAATCGCAATAAAGAAATATCCATTCGCCAAAAGCCGATTTATATGAAGAAAAAAAAAGAAGAAAAAAAAAATAATTTGATATTTCTTCCCCTATTCGAACATCTCCTTTTCTTTAGTATCTCAGGTCTCGGGCACAATTTTCTGTTGTTGCAGAGTGTTATCAAAAAATGTGACAATTTTGACTTCTGACGAAGCCTATAACTTTGCTTTTCAACAATCATTCGAAGAATAAATTCATTAATAATGAATTAAAGAAGTCACTGACAATGCATTTTTTCCTCAATAAGCGAACACGAAGAACTAATGCTACAATTTTGACTTCTAATGAAACCATTAAGAATGAATTTGATTACCAATAGAAAGTATTTGTCGTGGATTTTTGAAGCCTTCAAACAGTCATAGATGTTATAAATCCCAAATGCTGCAATTTTGACGATTAACGAAACCATTTGATTCTCAGTAAAAAATACTTTTTTATATGCCAAAAAGCAGCAGTTGTTGTACCTACCTGATGAATTATAATGCAGTGGGTTTTGAATATCACAAGACTAAAAACTAGCTGACTAGCTATACAAACTACATTTGTATCTTTTTAATACCGGAAATATCCGAGAAAAGGGCAATAAACGCAAATGTCAATTCAATTGGAAATTTAACACATAATTACCTTGAAACTTCTTTTACCTTCAGATTTCAATACCTTATCGATATGCTTAGTAAATAAGCGAAAATGTAAAACATTTAAGATATTTCTTTTTCATATTTCATTGTTTATCTACTACTTTGCCAAAGATTTTCAAAATTGTCACTAATTGCAAATTATAGTTGGACTGTCAGCGACTGTGAAGGTCTATCGTCGGCCATTTGAACTCATTACTAAAATTGTTACCATAGATTTTTTTAATTAATTTCAAAAGTAACGCAATTTTGTTGTTCTTGTTGTTTAATAATTTCTACAACAACTTTAACGAAATCGAGAGAAGACGAGACAAAAAACGAAAAGTATGTTCAAAATCCCATAAAAACAACAGAAAAAGGCTCATGTGCGTTTACGCATCTTGTTAAAGTATTACGAAACGATACCAATTAGTTTCACGCACAACAAAAAAAGAAGTCTTTTCTTACGAGTTCGTTTCGTTTTTCAAACAACGTTGAAAACGAAATGTACTTGACGTAAAAAGAACATATACATACAGTGCAGGAAATTAATATAAGTACAGTGTTTTGTTTGTCACGTCGTTTAAATATTCTTTCAACTGGACGGGCGATTGAAATGAATATTAAAAAGAGTTTTTAATATTGTAACTAATTTTAGGCAAAAATACAATTTTTATTTTTTTCTCTAAAATTTTTGAAATAATTTTTAATAATAATTTTTTAATTTCAAAAAATTATTTAAATTCAATTCACCTAAAATATGTTTTGCCACTGTTTTCAAAGTTTTCAAAAATTTGGAATGAAAATTATTAAATATTGCAATTAATTTTGCGACAAGATTTTTTTTATTTTTTTTTTCTCTGAAATTTTTATTACCCCATGTGTAGCGAAAATTGAAAAAAATCATATTTATTTAATAATATTCATTATTTTTTTTAATTTCAAAAAATATTTTTAATATTTATTAAAAAAAATTAATATTTATTTAAAAAAATATATTTTTTGCCATTGTATTCAAAATTTGGAATGTAAATTAAAATTAAAAAAAAATTAAAATTTTCTTTTAGTTTTGTTCGGCTGTAGGCTTTATTTGAGAAACAGGTGTTGTTGTTTTTGATAATTTATTTATTTAATCCCAATATTTCGATTGAAATCTTCAATCATCTTCAGGGGTGACTATACAAAAAAAAGAATTACACATTTACATTACAAATTTTTTTCCAAAAAGTTTAACAAATTTATGGATAATTACATTTTTATATGTATAATATTATCTGCAGTCCGAGCGGTTTCGCGTGCTTTCGTCTACTGATGACAGTTTTGATCGTCTGTATTTGTCTACTGTGTAACGATAGATTTTGGCGCATTTATCAGTGTCAGTTTTGTAGTTAAGTCTTTTGTTGGTAGGAACGTCAATAATATGTAACATCTCAAGAGTGTATCTTCTATTGTAATTTCTCTCCTCTGTCAGTATCTCTACATTGTCAAAATTTGGTGTATGGCCTGTGATGGTACAGTGCGCTGCAAGAGCTGTCTTCTGCTCTAATGGTCTGTTAATAGCTTTATGGTCAGATTTGTGAGATGATATTCTAGTCTTTAATTTTGTCTTAGTAGTACCAACATATACCTTCTGGCATACGTTGGTTTTGTCCCCATTACATTTGATTTTGTAGACCACATTTGATTTTTCCCCATTTTCTAATTTTGTCTTCGTCCTACTAAATAAGTGGTTGACAGTATTGTCAGTCTTAAATGCTAAGTTATATTTGTCTTTGTCATACAAATTTGATTGTTTAAGTCTTTCAGAGAAACCGGGAGTGTATGTCATAGATTTGTATATTTTCTGTGTCCTGTCAATCTCGCTTATTGTTATCTTTTTATTCCTACGTCTTATTAAGTCCTCTATAGTTTTTCTTGGAAAGACATTTTTCTTTAAAATTTTTCTGATTTTACTTAAATTAGCATTATGGAATTCTTCATCGCTTATATCTAAGACCCTGTTTATAAAATTGGTCGCAGTGTTGATAATAATTCGTCTGGGGTGCTTAGATGTGAAATTAATTAATCGTCCTGATGATGTTGGTTTTTGGTACCAATCTAATTTTAGCCGATTTCCTTGTCTTATTACTACCGCGTCCAAATATGGTAGTTTTTCGTCCTGTTCTTTCTCCATGGTGAATTGAATTTGTCTATTGAATGAATTTAATATTTGCAATGTTTCTTCCACGTTATTTTTCTTTAAGATTGCAAATATATCGTCTACGTATTTCGTCAAGATTCGGGGTTTTGTAGTCATCTTCTCTATTGAATGGTCAAGTAATACTTCCAACACAACGTCTGCAATTATCGGCGATGCTGGTGACCCCATCGGCATTCCTCTACGTTGCTCGTAAATTTTGTCCTCATATTTAAAATAACGTGTGTCCTTTATACAAAAAGTCAATAGTTCTATGAAAAGGTCTTTGGGTATTTTAGTGTATTCCTTAATGACGTCCCACTTATTTTCTATTGTTGCTATTGCAAAGTTTACTGGTATACTTGGAAATAGTGAAACCACGTCAAATGAGATTAGTATTTCGTCGTCGTCAATATGTGTATTCGTAATCCTCGATTTAAAATCCTTTGCGTCCTTTACATTGTATCCAGAATCCTTCGTTAAGTTTTTGAGTATCTCCACCAGGTACCTGCATAATTCATTTGCTGGGGCGTTAATAGATGAGCATATCGGTCGAAGCGGTGTTCCTTCCTTGTGTATCTTTGGTAGTCCGTAAATCCTTGGAGCCATTGCTATCTTCGTCGTCAATCTATTTTTCTCCTTTTCGTTAATAATTTTTGTATTAAACATCTTGTCAATTAATGTGTTATTTTTATTTTGTAAGCTCGATGTTGGGTCCTTCTTTAGTCTTCTATATGTACACATATCTCGTAATATTGTCCTCATTTTACGTTGGTAATCCTCTTTTTCCATTGCAACTGTCTTTCCCCCTTTGTCACATCACAGGCCATACACCAAATTTTGACAATGTAGAGATACTGACAGAGGAGAGAAATTACAATAGAAGATACACTCTTGAGATGTTACATATTATTGACGTTCCTACCAACAAAAGACTTAACTACAAAACTGACACTGATAAATGCGCCAAAATCTATCGTTACACAGTAGACAAATACAGACGATAAAAACTGTCATCAGTAGACGAAAGCACGCGAAACCGCTCGGACTGCAGATAATATTATACATATAAAAATATAATTATCCATAAATTTGTTAAACTTTTTGGAAAAAAATTTTTAATGTAAATGTGTAATTCTTTTTTGTGTATAGTCACCCCTGAAGATGATTGAAGATTTCAATCGAAATATTGGGATTAAATAAATAAATTATCAAAAACAACAACACCTGTTTCTCAAATAAAGCCTACAGCCGAACAAAACTAAAAGAAAATTAAAAACAACATAGGCACACAATACACACACACAACAAAAAATTAAAATTAAATTAAAAAAGTTTTTTTTTAATATTGTAATTAATTTTCCGTCAAAAATACAATTTTTATTTTCTTCTCTTTGTGTATCGAAAATTACATATTTATTTAATAATTTTCATTATTTTTTAATAACAATAATTTTCAAAATTTAGAATTAAAAATAAAAAAAGTTATTTGTTTTAAATATTTTAATTAATTTTGCGGCAAAAATACAATTTTTATATTTTTCACTGACATTTTCGATGCCCCATGTAGTTAGTTTTCATTATTTTTTCAATTTCAAAAAAACATTTTTTAATTTTTATTAATTTAATTTGTTGTTTTTGAAAATTTGGAATAAAAATTAAAAAAAAAAATAATATTGTAATTAATGTTGCGGCAGAAATACAATTTTCATTTTTTATCTGAATTTTTTTCTTGAAAATTTGAAAAACCAACATTTAATTTCAAAATTATTTTTTTGAATTTTTATTTATTCGGTAAAAACTAACAATTCACCTAAGCATATTTTTAAGCCATTGTTTTCAAAATTTTCAAAGTTTAAAATGAAAATTTGCTTTTTAATATTGTAATTAATTTTGCGACAAAAAATATATTTTTATTATTTTTCTCTGAAATTTTGAAAAACAACATATTTTTTAAAAATTTTCATTATTTTATTACAAAAAATATTTTTTTAATTTTTATTTATTCGGTAAAAACTAACAATTCAGTTAAAAATATTTTTTGTCATTGTTTTCAAAATTATTTTTTCTAAAAAATAAAAAATAAAGTTGAGATTTTTTACAAAAAATATATAAAAATTTCAATATATTAATATTGTAATAAATTTGGCGGCAAAAAATATATTTTTATTATTTTTCTCTGAAATTTTGAAAAACAACATATTTTTATTAATAATTTTCATTATTTTATTACAAAAAAAATATTTTTTTTTAATTTTTATTTATTTCGTAAAAACTAACAATTCAGCTGAATATTCAGCAAATTCAGCAAAATATATATAAAAATTTCAATATTTAAACATTTTGAGAAACGATGGTGGCATACTTATATTTCCTTCGCCTGCTGTTCCTATGTAGTTGTAAGCTATAACAACAACTACAACACGAGTACCATCAACGACACACAAAGACCAAATGCCATCTCGCAATTAGAACCAACAGCAGCAGCAGTCGCCGCATCAGCAACAACCACAACGAATTATCCATATGTACTCGTAGTCAGTTGTAGGTACTCGTACTTGCGTCTGTGCAATTGATGGAAGGAGGACATGCGGACGGATGGCTGCTTGGAATGATGGGTTGCTGAGATGAGCAAACAGAGTCGCGCGGAAGGGTGGAATCTAATTAAAACATAGTTTTGTTCTTTCAGTCGTTGTCGTATTTTCTTCTTCTTCTTTTTTCGTTACGTCTCATCTGTAAATACGTTTCGCGTGTGTGTGTGTTTTGTTTTAATATTTTGTTCCTCATCTTACTCTTCTCTTTTTTCTTTGTCTCGTTACAGATTTGTAATAAAATTTTTGGAAATGCATCAGCGTTGGCCAAACATAAACTGACGCACAGTGACGAGCGGAAATACGTGTGTGTTATGTGCTCGAAGGCATTTAAGCGACAAGATCACTTGTAAGTCTCATTGAAAAGAAAACAAAAACAAAAAAAAAAAAACTGATCAAATTATAAATATGAATATTTACAAATACATTAAGATGGATCGAGATGAATGAGAAAGGATTTTTCATACAACAAATATTTTAGTAATACGATCACAATTACATGCATTTTAAGAACACCTTCATTTAATCAGAATACTGACATATGAACATAAAATTTAGTTTTAAATTATAGCCCCCTAACATTCTTCAAAATCCATTTTTTTTTTTGAAAATCAACTATCTACAAAAATTTGATAAAAAGTCTGACCAAAATCCAAGCTTAATGATAAGATAAATCAAACTCGAAAGTGCAAAATTGTGTCTTCAAATCGAATCAAATATCTAGCCTTAAGATTTAGATCTTATGTGCCTCCGTTGTATGAAAAGTAGCGTGATACTCAGATTTTTGCATATACAAAATGTAATCTACTTATCTTTGGCATAATTTTTTTTCCAAATTTTTGAATTTGTTTTGCTTATTTTCGACAAGTTTCATATTTGAATGATAAAACTTCTTATTGCTAAGTTTGTTTTCAATAAGAGGAAAAATATGCAAAAATCCAATTTCTAGTGATCGCTTACCATCCAGTCAACCCATATTCAAGAAAGTGTAAGAATATCTAACTATATTCACCTCACTAATGCGGTCGACATTTCTGAGTAAGATATCTCTCTAAAAAATAGCAGCAGCCGTTCGGAGTCGGCAATGTTTATTTATTTGTCCCTTTCGGTGATTGCAATCTAGTCTTCAGATTAGTTTCAAATTTTTACTCTGATTTAAATAAAATTTTTAAATAAAATTCATTGGATCATGTAACACACCAATTAAATTTGATATAAATTAAAATTGATATACTCTATTTTTTGGAGGAAAAAGAATAAATAAGAAATAAATAGGCTAGACTTCTTTTAGAAGCACTAGCTGCATTGTTTTAATCCTTTCGACCCCAACATTTTTTTACAAAAAAATATTTTTTTGTATTGATCTAATAATTAACGCTACCATATGTCACAATGAGCAACATTGGGCCATTTTTTATGAATATATAAACTTTTTTTATTGATTTACACAACTTTAGTGTGAAAAGCAAAAAAAAAACAGTTCCTTTTGTTATAGCAACATAAATTAAATCCGTTCTTAAAAAATTTGCTGTGTCTACAGTGACATTTACCAATATATAGTTTTTTTAAATAACTTATTTAGTGTGAAAATCAAAAAAACAATTCTTTTGTTTATTGCAACATAAATTAACTCCACATATAGAACATTTTGAAGTGGGTGTAGCAGTTTTAGAAAGTCTACAAATAGTCTAAAGGCGATTTCATATTTCCTGTTTCCAAACTCCGTTCCCCTTGCCATGTACTATTCTGAGCTTCAAATGGTCTTGATCTCCACGCCAATGATTTTGGGTCAATCTTTTCAATAATAGGACTATCAGTATCAAGCAGCGGAACGTCTTCTTCTTTATCAGAAATTGCTTCCATTACACGAGCCTCTGACGCCTCTCCTTTTTCTATGATTCGATCAATATCACGATCAATATTTATGGAAATGTCATTCATTTCATCTTCACTCTCTTCATCAGTCGACACATCCCAATCGAACTCTATTGCTTGCTGAATGTCATCCGCAGGCAGACCTTTTACTAGCGGTTTCATTACAAAAAAAATATATTTTATTACCACTATGGCCCAATGTTGCTCACAAGCAAATTTCAAGTTTAAAAAAATCACAATTTTTCTTAGGCGTCATAAATCACGAAACTTACTTTAAAAAAATTGTTAATTATTTATAGATACAATTTAAATAAACACTTTAATACTTTTAAGTTTTTTTTATATTTTCGAACTCTTTTATCACACGACTAAAATTTTCACTGCTCAAATTTTCAACGAGGCAAGTGCATGTCATCTAAAAAAAATATGACAGATGCCGTAATATTTCCAATGTTTCTTTTGATTTCCATTCTTAAAACATTAACCTACTGATATTCAATAATAAAACTAATCTACACCATTTCCCTTGTAAAATATGGGACCAGAAACTTGTGAAGTTGCTCACGAGCAACATTGGGGTCGAAAGGGTTAATAATGTTCTACAGTATGTCTGTCAGTTGTCAGTCCATCTAATACCTGTACCCGAATTACAGGTCGTAAATAGAGTGATCAAAAATCAGGATCTTCTGCAATGTCCGCTTTTCGGTTTTTTTCGAAAACCCTGTTTAATAAACAGTTTTCTTCACAAAAAAGGTGGGTGAAAATTTTTCAATATAGGATAATTTCTAAAGATTTCGATCAAGTTTGGATTTTCTTTGATATTGATAAAATATTGTACATACATTTGGCTCCATACACTCCTGCCTGAAGACTTTGTTTCATGGCCAAAAATTCTTTTTAGAGTTTAGGAGCGTTTTCAAAATGCTACCAAATTTCACCACTACATTTCTGCTTACATCTAATAATCCCATTTACGAAGCTATCTCTTCAGAAACTAGAACCACGTACAACTTTGATCTAAGCTAAACGCCCGACATCAAAATCGGGTGAATGTTCAAAACTAATGTTTTTCTGTCTTTATTTATGGAATTAACCAATAAGTTGTTTTATATTTAATTTTTATATCGATATATTAGAAATAGGGTGTTCACAAGGTGTCTTAATGCTACGCATGATTCTAAAGAGTTAATACACCAAAATCACAAATTAAAGAAAATTAGAAACATTTGTTTAAAAGTGCGCAAAAGTGAAATCGATAATCTCACACAGAAAAACTGCACAATCGTAAAGTTTGAATTTGTGAATACCACCTATTTATTATTACGTTATTTTTAACCAGGCTGGGAATTGTCGTCAAAGGAAATAAAACACCTTAGATACTATGACTAAAAATATTAAACTATTTAAATAGAGTATTAAGAAATAATTTATAGATAAAGGCTTATGTTTTTGTTTTGACAGGTTTTTTCTTTATAATTTTTTCTGGCATTAAGAGAATTGCGCTCTGGGGGTTATATGAAGCTATAATAAAAATGATTAAGCCTGGCTATTTTATTATAAATAGTAAAACTTTAACTCGATCTGATACCAACTTTCATCCCACTAACTAGTCTGGCTGCTTGGTTGGTAATTCAAAAGGTTCACAACTTTCATATTTCAGTATTGTTAAAAAACAATTACGGGAGGCCTAAATCATCCCCGAAAGATAAACTGATACTAGAAGTTATAGCTGTCAGTCTATTAATATACAAGACAAACAACTGTTTAGGGCAACTTTTGAAACCCCTAAATAATAATTAATGTTGCTGAACTGTCAGAGTCAACAAGTAATCTGGCTCACATATATGTATTCTAACATATATGCCCATAAGTAATGCTCAGATGAACGTGGCCATTTTAGACTGTGAGTTTTACTGTGTTCAAATTTTTTTAGTTAATCATATAATAAAATATTTTTCACAATAAAAAACCGATTGAGACCGACCTAAAAAAACCGGGTTTCCGTAAACCGCGATTTTCAAAAACCAGGTCTCAGAAGAAAACTGAATTACCCGGTTTACGTCTCGGGTTTGATCACTGTAGTCGTAAATATAATCCGATTGCCAAAATATTGGCCTAGAAACTATTAACTATTATATAACAGATATTCTCCTCTTTAATTTGAAGCGTACAACGGTAACGTTAACTGTGAATAAGTATTTAAAACATTATTTTGAAAAAATGTTATAGTTTGAAACTTTGTAGTCCTTTTAAGGGGCTACAGGTTGAGGTAATCAAAAACTGAAAACCCCAATTAACTAATGCTTTCCTATAATTTCAGACGTGTATCATCCTGTTCAAGTGTAATAACTTTTCTTACTCACTAAAAGGGGAGCAACTGTTAAAAGTCGGCTCCGACCGGATAATGGTGTTTATAATAGAAGCTTTATCGTTATAGGATGTTAGAACAATTTGTTTTTCTAATATTATTCGTAGCTGGAAGTAAACAATATTTATGGATTTTTTTTAATCAAGTTTACTAACTTGTTTTATGTATTTTATTCATTTCATCCGAAATTTTTGAATTTCGACCCACCCTAACATATAAGTACACACATGCCTGTAAATGAAAGATGCACGAGTATGAAATCTTTTGGCATCTGAAATATGTTTATTAAATGTGAAGGGGTGAGAATATGTAGGCTGGGAATTTGATGTGATGGCGTCGTGTTCCGCCACGTGTAACATGAAGTGAGTGCCTGCCGAAGAAAGTCACAGACGTAACGGAAATTCTTTAGCGGGTAAGGTGGGGAGCGGGAAACAAGTGAGTGGAGTGACAACATTTTGTAATTTAAACGAGTGTCTACAACGTAACGGAAATTCTTTAGCGGGTAAGGTGGGGAGCGGAAAGCGTTAAGTGGAGTGACAACATTTTGTAATTCAAACAAGTGTCTAAAATAAATATACAACAATTTTCGAATGGAAAAGTTTTCCGATCAACCGTATATATATTTCATAAGGGCTTCAATACAACCTAGATTAGGGAACCGACCAGACATGGCTCATGAACTCAAGAAGACTCGAAATGAATTTAATCCAAACATACCTACCATCATAAGTCACTCCTTCGATTCGTTACAAATACAGTGTAAACTATCCATTTTGGGTATAGTTTTGCAGCTCCCATAGACGACCTTTGTCGATCGAATTTCTTTCTGGTTGTAAACGTGGCAATTATTTTTCCAGATCTAGGCTACAGTTCAAGAAAAATCTTCCTTCCTTCCACCACAGCCATTCCTGGTCCAACTGGGCCAGATATCGGAATCATACGATTATGCTTTTGAAAGTATCCGCCAACATTTTTCAAGTAGTTGTAGTATTTACATCGTCTGTCCATAAGCCGTACCGGTCCTCATCACCTTGTCTTGCCTAGCTTGTCATAAATGTTTACCCTGTCTCTTTCCGTTTCCGCCTCTCCTTCACAGAAATGGACATATGATGACACATCGGAATAAAAAACCATACGAATGCAAAGCAGAAGGTTGTGGCAAATCATATTGTGATGCACGTTCCCTACGCCGACACACCGAAAACCATCATGCCGGCATAATAACACCGCATCAAAGTCAAACACTTTCGGCGTCCAACAACAATTCCAATTCAAATCTAAGTTTATCCCCTGCTACAGCAAACGGTACGTATGCCATATGTTATAAATCAACGAGGAATGAAATTTAATATGTCCCCCCCTCCCATGACTTGCGTTGTTTAGGAGACGCCAGCTCACCAGATGGTGCCACCTGCTTAGGAGCCTATCTCTCGAATGGCGGCACAGTGGTAGATGCAGCCACTGGCTTGGCTTTGACCGAAGAAGAATTGAAAGCTTTAAATGTGCCCATGAAGACGGGCGTAACACTACTGTCACCCACCTCCACCACATCATCGATGTCGTCCAGCAGCAGTATAGCCTCGGGCTCGGGCCCGGGCGCCACCATCACCCTGACCGACAACAGTGGCAATTTGGAGGGCGACGGCTTGACCCGCGAACAATTGGATTTGATCAGCAAGATTATGCGCCAAACCAAACAGACGACAGCCCAAGTGACGGTCTCGTCGCCCACCAGCTCGCAATCGTATAAAATCGATACAAATCCCCAGCCAGCGGGCCAGGTTCAGGCGCCCCGACCGCGCACCTGGAACATGCAATTGGTAAGAGTATGTGACTTGTCTTAGAGAATGTGCGGCGGCAGAATGTTGCAATATTAATGGTCTTGTGTCTCTTTCTATTCCAGCTTAATTCCTCGCAAAATGTGGCCATTACTGTGGATGAAATAAACGCGGCGAATGAGCCGACTGAGACACCGGTCCAGCCGACAAAAATCAAAGAGGAGGAAATCGATATAGATCTGTCCAATGCCATGAATCCGAATCTCTTTAATTTGGTGAAAATCGATCAGAAACCGGTCGAGTGCAATCTGTGCCATCGCAAATTCAAAAATGTTCCCGCCTTGAATGGCCACATGCGTTTGCATGGCGGCTATTTCAAAAAGGACCCAGAAACCAAGAAGAGCGAGAAGAAGGAAAACAGTGGCCCCCCACTGCAGACGGCCAGTATTGGGGTGAGGGCTCTCATAGAGGAGAAGATCATAAGCAAGCGTAGTAAAGATTTGAATAAGGTATGTAGGGCGGTAGGGAGGAGATAATAAGGGAACTCTCCTTGATTAACTCTCTCATTTTGTTTCCTTTCCAGGGTGCCTTTGTAGTTCCTGCACCTCCCTCAAACTCAAGCCAAAACAGTGCGACAACCATACGTAGATCCATTAGCGATCTGGATAGCTTCCTGAATCCCAAACAAACCCAAGCCAGTAGTACAACTATTCAGCAGCAGCAACAACAGAATTCCACCCAATCATTGCCGGCGGCAACAACCATAAAGAATGCCACCAAGACGACGATAAATGTGCAGGATATGAACCTGCCCCAGAGTATAGAGATTTACAGCACTAAGCAGCAGCAACAAAAGACAATGAACAACATTGGCGTGGGCACCAACGCCACCACGTCTACGTCCAATTCAACGAAATCCCTTGCAACATCCACCACCACCACAACAACATCAGCAGCAACAGCGGCAACAACGATTAATACAACGACAACACGCTCAACATCAACCGATCCAAAGGATTCTACACTCATAGAATTACTGAAGCGCGGCACTCGCATAGCAGTGACCCAGAAACAAACCAATCCCAATACGCCCTTGGGCGGTGTCTCCCGCCAGATCATCACCAACAAGAACAACTGCAGCGTCATTATACCCTCCGAAGTTCAGGTGGTCTCCACCAAGGGCAAGTTGAAGAAACCCGAGGAGCACCTGCAGATGGCCAATGCCACGAATGTTACGCTGCCCGATGGCACGCCTCTCTCCCTGACCATAGCCCAGGGGACGGATAGCAACAGCGAGGTGTATACGGTCACCTATACCAGTGATGGGGCGGGTTTGTTTGGCGACACGGAAGTGTATAATGTCAGCGATGCGGAAATGTTGCTGCAGACGGTGGACACCATGCAACTGTTGTCCGAAGCCGAGGGGGAGACATTGAAGACAAACTCCACGACCTCTGAACATTCCGAACAATTTGAGGTTGTCGACAATAAGATGGATGTCCACAATGCCCTGGAGCAACAACAGCAGCAGCAAGGACGTCAGCTGCAGCAACAACAACAGCATCAGCAACAACAACAACAACAAAATGCCTGCCAAACAACACAAACTTTACCAAATTTCCAACATTTCCATTCCAAAGAACTCATCATCCAAAACTCTGCCCTGAGCCAGAACAATGTGCGTTCGCACACCCTGAGCCTGCCCGGCGACCTGAAGAATCATCAGTTCGCCTCCGGCCTCAATTCACCCCTGCACTCGCCTCTGGCCTATCCCACACCGCCCTCCAGCCATGAGAATGTCACCCAGACCTCGCCGTACATCGAGGACACGCACCACTTCAGTGACACCCAGAATATATTCTTCAACGAGTCGTTGCTGAGCACCAGCAGCTCGCACGGCGATGAAACCGACAACGATAAGATTTTGAAATTGAAGAGCGTATTGGAGGACCACTCCTTCGACTCGAACATCAAGGTGGAGGATCTGTTGAATGGCTCGGGGCCCGACACCGAATGTGATTTGCGTGAATTTGCCGAGGCCAATTTGTCGTTCCTCGACGAAGATCAAGAGTTTCTCAACGATTCGCGCAATGCCACATCGCCCCTGTCGGAGTCGTTCTTTACCAGCGGCATTGGCTCCGCCGAGGAGGTCAAGGAGGTGCTCCGGGAGGTGCTGACCGACGATCAAATGAGTTTGAATTGCGAAAGTCAACAGGAGAACATTATCGATTTGTACTATTTGCCCGGGCTGAGTTTGCAATCGCAAATGATGCCCAACTCCGAGGATCCCCTGTTGTCTTCATCGCCCCGGGACTTTGGACAACTGAAGATAGTCAATTCCATGCAACAGCAGCAGCAGCAGCAACACCAACAACAAATCCAACACATTCCTCAACAGCAGCAGCAACAACAGCCACACTTGCAGCAAAATATCATTTACCAAAACCAAACGACAAATCAAGTGAACCCAAGCCAGCCACAACAACAACAGCAGCCGCAGCAACAGCAACAATCGAACCTGCAGTCCATAAAACTGTCGCTGGACTCGCCCCAGGTGACCACCAGCGAAATGAATCAATTGATTTTGAACATACCCTCGAACTCGATACAAAACTCCCCGAATGCAACAACGATTCACTATAATGTACAAACCCTACCACCACAAGTACAAAGCTCACAAACTCCTCCCCAGCAGCAACAGCAGTTTATGGCTTCAACCAACCACATAAACTCTCTCAACGAGGCCTTAATGCAACCGATAATATACGCAAGCAGTGGTACCACCGACAAAATTGAAATCAAATTAGAACATCCCAATCCCAACCCCAGCCCTAACGCGAATCTCCAGTCCGGCAATGGCAAGGTTATCAGTACGGTCAAGACCTTGGAAATCTCCAAACACCAGCTTTACGCTCAGCCAAATACTCTGCCCGCTCAGCAAAACACCAGCAGCACCACGTTCAACACGCAGCTATCTTCCTTGCAACCGCTGTCGAATCAAACGAATTCGATACTGAAACGCCGCTTGAAAGGTGGCGGCCATTCTTCGGTAGACTCTTCCTCCAGCCAGCAATCGTATTCCAAGTATCAGGCCCTCTCGCCCTACAAATCGAAACTGCGCAAGCCCTCCCGAACTCACTACACACCGGCTCCCATTCTCAATCCCGAGCGTAAGGGTCATGGTTTGTATTGCAACGTCCTCAAGCAGTTGGGCTGCTCTCTACTCACCTTCGATAATTTCGATGATTTTGATGATGATCCGGTGGGTTTGGTCGATTTCTCCGATGAATCCAAAGTCAATCTGGGTTCGGCATATCAAGCTTCGATACCGGCATTTAATGATGGCTACAGCATTGCGGAGGTCGAAGAGCCTGTAAGCTCGGACTTGATGTGGAATCCTGACTGTCAGCGGGACGATAAGATTTTAATGCGTTTCATTGACTTGAGCAAATCCTCCGCGGTGCCGCTGGGCAGCCACTCTGAAGAGGTGGCCCTGCAGACATTGCTGAAGGCTCACGGCAATACTGCCACGGCTGTTTTGAGTCTGTTGCAGACGCAATCAAATTCATTCCAAATGAAATGGTCATCACAGGAATTGGAATGTTTCCTCAAAGGCTTGGAGAAGTATGGAAAGGAGTTCAGTAAAATAGCAAAAGAGGTAAACAATACTTACGTAGATGGCAAAAATAGACAGCTAATTAATAATTATGAGCTTAAAAGTGTACACAAGTGGTTGACGCCGGCGTGAAGCGTAAAAGACGCCGCCAACTGCTTAAGGATTTCTTCTGAAAGTTCAGCATTCTCCCTAATACTCCAAAGATATTTTTTGGTTATAATTCTTTCCCAAAAATTCAATGACGAGCTTTTTTAAAAGTTAAATTTCAAGTTTTTTTTAAAAAAAGTTGAATGACGAGCTTTTCTAAAAGTTAAATTTCAAGTTTTTTAAAAAGTTCAATCTCGAGCTTTTTTAAAAAGTTCAATATCGAGCTTTACTTTTCACTGGCGAGCCTTTGAAAATACTCAAAGGCAAGTTTTTTTAATTCAATGTCGAGCTTTACCCAAAAAGTTCAATGATGGGCGTGTTGTCAAAAAAATCAATGTTAAGCTTTTTTCAAAAAGTTCAATGTCGACCATTTTCAAAAAATTATACATCGAGCTTTTTTAAAAAAGTATAATATTGCGCTTTTCAATAAATTCAATGTCGAGCTTTTTTAAATGTTCAATGTCGAGCTTTACTGAAAATGTTTACTTGCGAGATTTTTGGAAATATTCAATGGTAAGCTTTTTAAATAAGTTCAATGTCGAGCTTTTCCCAAAAAATTTTTGTGAAACAAATTATCTTACGTTTTTTTTTTTAAAGTCAATGTTAAGTTATTTTAAAAAAGTTCGATGATGGGCGTGTTGTCAAAAAAATCAATGTTAAGTTCTTTTCAAAAAGTTCAATGTCGGCCTTTTTCAAAAAGTTCTATATCGAGATTTTTTAAATGATCCTTTTCTATTCGAGTTTTACTGAAAATGTTCACTGTCGAACTTTTTGAAAATATTCAATGGCAAGCTTTTTGAAAAATTTCAATGTCGAGCTTTTCAATGAAGTTCAATGATGAGCGTTCTATCAAAAAATATGTTAAGCGTTTTCAAAAAAATCAATGTCGAGCTTTAATCAAAAAGTTCAGTATCGAGCTTTTTTTTCAAAAGGTCAATATCGTGTTTTTTTCAAAAAGTTCAATATCCAGTTTTTTCAAAAAGTTCTATATCCTATTCTTTCAAAAATTTCGAGTTCGAAAAGTTCAGTGTTTGAGTTTAATTTCGAGCTTTTCAATAAGTTCAATGACTTTTTTCTTCTTTTCACTAGCGAGAAATTTTCAAAAAGTTAAAAGATGGACGTCTTGTCAAAAAATCAATTTTAAGCTTTTTCCAAAAAGTTCAATATCAAGCTTTTTTCAAAAAGTTTAATGTCAAACCGTTTCAAAACGTTCAATATCCAGAAGTTAAATATATCGTTTTTTCCAGAAGTTAAATATCCTGTTTTTTTCAAAAAGTTGAATATCCTGTTTTTTTTTAAGGTTTTTTAAAAATTTCAGTATCGAGCCTTTTTAAAAAGTCATCTGTCTCCATGTGAGGACACCTGTTTAATACCAAACAACAATTTTATCTGGGCATTAATGGGTTAAAAAAGTTCAATATCAAGCATTTTTGAAAAAGTTCAATGTCGAGCTTTTAGAAAATGTTCAGTGGTAACTTTTTACAATGTCGAGCTTTTTTTAAAAGTTTACTGTCGAGCTTATTCAACAAGTTTAATGTCGAGCTTTTTGAAAAAGTTCGATGTTGAGCTTTCTTAAAATGTTCGGTGTCGAGCTTTTTCCAAAAGTACAATATCGAGCTTTTTTCAAAAATGTCTATGTTAAGCTTTTTTCAAAAAGTTCAATGTTAAGCGTTTTTCAAAAACTTCAATGCCCAGCTTTTTCAAAAAGTGCAACGTCCAGTTCAATGTTCAATATCGCTTTCTTAGCCACTTCCAGGTGTATTTACTGTTGTTAATAAACTCTAAAGTACATGGCCACCTTTAATTTCAGCTCGGCACAAAATCCACTGGTGAATGTGTACAAATGTATTATTTCTGGAAGAAACTATGTGTCGACTATAAAGTGACCCACCTTAAAACTGAAACACCGCCACAAACGAATCATCATGCCGCAGATCCCAAACCCTACGTATGTGAAATACCCGATTGCTCAGCGGTAAGTTAAACTTGAATATTCTTCATTATTCCTCCCTAACCACAAAGCTTTTTCAAATCTTTTTCAAATTTTTAAAATCGAATGCTAAACCTTAATACCCTTTATAATCCAAAACAAAACAACAACAAAAATGACATTTTGCAGAGCTTTTCATCAAAAGCTGCCCTGCATGGTCATACTCGCATACATACTTACGGCCGCAATGCGCATAATCAACATAGTAATAATAACAGTAGTAACAGCAACAGCAACAATAACAATGCAAACAATTCCAATAGTAGCACCACTAATCCAAATGCAACAACATCCTCGCAAGGCTCTGCTGCCAATCACAACAGCAACAGCAGCGGCAACAACCAATTGCACAATCCATTGCATAGCAACAGTAGTGCTGGCAACCAGGCCAGCAACAGCAACAGTCATGCGCCCGCGACTCCAAATCAAAAAGATCCCAATAATGCCAATAAAGACAATACCGAATTCCCCTGCAAGGTGTGCGGCAAGTAAGATTCCCCCAACTCAAATTATCCTTTCATTCTAAAAAGAAACCAAAAACAAACAAATGCTACATTCATACGAACATACGTTAACGCATTTAAATGAAATTGACAATTGTGTTGGAGTTGTGTTATCCTTGTTTTAGTTTTCGTCTTCATTTTCGTTTGCGTTATAGTTTTTTATTGTTTTTCTTTTTTGTTCCGAAGTACACAGGAGGGTCGTCTACGAAAAGTCTGACACTGAGTAGTATTGGAATCATTAATTTATTTTCTACGTACATAGTGTGGGAAAACGATCTATCACTAGAGTATCAAAAATTCTAGAATTCAAAATGATTAAACATTCATTTATGGCCAATTTAGAAAACAAATATTATTTTTTACGCCCAATATTAAACATTACGAGACTATACTCCTTACATAAAATCGATTTTTTTAATAATTCACTTTTCTCTATGTCGTACAACTAAAAACCAATAGTTCACTTCTAACACATCATATTGATAATACTTAGTCATAAATTATTTTATATGTATGTCAACTAAAAAATATTTGTTTTCCAAAGAAAAAATAATTATTTTGTAATAGTAAACTTCTTCTCTCCTACAACCACGCTCTAACCTCATAATAAAATTTGTAGAATGGTATGTACCAATTTTATACCCTTTCCCATGTTCACGAAAGATATCTTTATTTTTCGCGTCTTTTTCCCTTCAACATTAAAAGTTTGGAAAATGCATTTGTTTTGATCCGTACCACTTCTATCCCTTTTTGCTCCATTTGATTCCCTGTGAATTTTGCAAAAATCATTTTTCAAAAAAATATAAGGGAAAAATGTTTCCCTCTGGGCCTATTTCGTCCATTTTGAATCCCAAGCAAGCAAATTTGAAACCTCCTGAGCGTAGTCAGATAGATGTACATAAAGAATTTTACGACTGTGGCTATATCTCTTCGGTGGGTACAATTTTAATCCCAATGTCGAGCATTTTAAAATGTTCAATGTCGAGCTTTTTAAAAAAGTGCAATATCGACCTATTTCAAAAAGTTCAATGTTGAGCTTTTTAAAAAAAGTGCAATGTTGAGTTTTTTTTTTCAAAAAGTTCGATGTCTAACATTTTTGAAAAAGTTCGTTGTTGAGCTTTAATAAAATGTTCAGTGTCGAGCTTCTTCCAAAAGTAAAATATCGATTTTTTTTTCAAAAATTCCAATGTTAAGCTTTTTTCAAAAAGTTCTAAGTATTTTTTAAATTCAATGTTAAACTTTTCTTTAAAATGTTCAATTTAGAGCATTTTGAAAAATTAAAATTATTATATATAATTAAAAGAAATTAAAAGCCATGCATTGCGCGTCAAGCGGTACATACACACGGAATTTCACGATTGTGTCCACATCTCTTCGGTTGGTATCATTTTTAAACCTTTAAGTCCCGTTTCTCCCCAAAAGGTACACATTTTGTAGACTTTATTTATGTTGCGGGGATGAGCGCACTGAATATCGCGATTCTAACACATTGTTTGGTAACGTTTTTATACCGCTTCAACCGTTTTGTTTACCTGACCGCTCGTATCCACGTCAAGTAGTACCTTAAGATTTTCGTGGCCGATTGATACAATGTTATCCCTTTTTGCTCAGCTTTCCAAATAAAAATATAAATTTTGATCAAATGTCTTGCGTTGCACGTCTACGCAGTTAGAGGGATGTGCACACCGAATTTCATGATTGTAAATACAACTCTTCGGTTAGTACAATTTTTATCCCTTTATGCCGCATTTCTCCCCAAAATATACGAATTTTGAAGAATGTCTCTATATATCGCGTGTACGGGAAAAGTGGGAAAAAATGCGCGCAATTTCTCGACTATATCTGCAACAGTGGTTGGTAACATTTTTATCCCCTCTTATACCGTAAGGTATAAGATCGTATACGCATTTATAGGTCACTGTAGACACGATTCCAGCTGCAACACTTTGGTTGGTACCATTTGTATCTCCTTTTTCCCGTTTCCACTTCAAACGTAGAAATTTTGAAAAAATTATGAATGTTGTTTGTGCATTTAAGTAGTCTGAGGAATATCCGGAAAAAGGGATGTACACACCGAATATCAGGAAACCACCTACAATTTTTCGATTAGTACCATGTTTATCCCTCTTTTGTCCCGTTTGCCCTAAATGTATAAATTTTGCAAAATAATCTATTTTTGGGTGTCTGCACAGGAATTTGCACAATTCAACAACAGTTTAGTTGGTACCAGTTTTATCCCCGTTTTCCCCACAAAAGTACAAATTAGAAAAATTCGTCTGTATTGCGTCGCATTTACGCAGCGAATTTCGCAATTCCAACACTCAGAGGGAAATGTGCCCAGGATTTCTCTATTTAATTTGGTTGGTACAATTTGTATCCCTTTTTGTCCCGTGTCTCCCGAAAGGTACAAATTTTGAAAACATCATTTCTTAAAAGATTGAGTTGTGGATGGTATATACATTTTCTACTGTGCTCGCACTTAGCCATTTCGAGAAACCCCATCTAGTGTGGCGCAAAAATGATCGTTTGTTTAATTTGTACCAGACATAGTATACGACCCTCGTGTGTCACAAAATGATTCCAGAATGGCACGTTGACATTAGTTTATGTTGTTGTGTTTTTTGTTTGTTTTTATTTTCTTTGGTTCTTTTCAAACGTAACTGGCGAATGACGAAGCCACATCTAATGTATGAGTTCCTGTTTCCGTTACGTTTCTGCTTCCGTTTCCATTTCATTTGCCACTGAGTGAAATTGACTTTTGATTTGCCTCCGTAGTTGATTTTTGTCTATCACCCTATGGTATACATACATACATAACTCATTCGCATTTGATCATTTCGTATAGAAACACACAAATAAATAAATATATGTATGTAAAGAGTTGGCGTACGTACCTCTAACTAGATATGATATTCCCCCCATATAATTTTGATTTTATTTTTATGGTTATGTTTTTTTCTTTATACTTTCCCTTGATATTAATTAGCCTTGTCTTATAAGTATTAATATAATTGTTGTTCTTTATTTGTGGTTGTATTTTTTTCTTTTCAATATGTATTTTCTATTTTTTTTGAACAACAAAATGAACTCAAAAAATAAAGCGAAAATTCACAGCTCGTAGAAGTTTTTAATCAAAAACGTTGAATGCGATGTTCAACCAAAAACAAAATGCAAGCAACAACTTCGTTCGTTCAGCCCAAAACCAAATCAGTCAATCAAACAAACAATCAATCGATCAATCAATGAAATAATCACTCTATCAATCCCTCTCAATCAGTTTGATCGATGAATATTACAAGTAGACATGACACGATATGATAGAAACGATCGTCATTGGACTTGGATCACTTGTAAGTTATACGACACAAAAGCTTTATTTTAATTTCTCCCTCCCCCCAAAAACAATTTATTTCGGTTTAATCACAAAATTTTTCTAATCCCAACTTATTTAGTTTACATGTTTTGGAAATTTTGCGCATTTTTTGTCCTCAAACGTTTCTTTCTTAACTTTTGTAAATACAAATATGAATTTTTCGCTGAAATTTTGACAATTTTATAATAAATTAACCTACAATTCAATCTCACTTCCACCTCCACGCTTTAGGTTTTTTAATAATTCTGTCCTTTACTTAACTTCAACTACTCTCTATTGTTCGATCTCTAATAATGAACACAGAACCGTTTACTAGTCCTTATAGTTATAAGCAGGCGAAAAGATTTGTAATTTAATTGAGTTCTAATTTGAATCGTATATTGTATTTTCCAAGGATGTGTATTATTCTTAGATGTATTTATTTCTTCATACAGATCGACTTTAGTTAATCGAAATGCCACACACTTTCAAACGCCTCCAGTGTAGAATCCGCGTAAAACTGTGACACGTTTCGAGTCCATTTGAAGCTACACAATTACTCATGAACCCAAACGCTGCAATTTTGACGATTAACGAAGCCACCAAGATGACAATATATATTTTTTGAAAATTCTAAAAGTCTGTAGCCAAAATTGCAATATTTAAGGCTTCTTATAAGGAATGAATGGATTTCACCATATTCTTACATACAAAGTATTCATCTGGATACCGAGTATAAATTATTATTTCGTAGCACACTATTTTTTGGATACGGCCGATCTAAAATATATAATTTCATTTTTGGTTTGTGTAGCAATTTCTTCAATTCAACGAACTGCTCAATCGTGACATACTGATTTGACAATAGTGAATAAATAATAAACAACATAATAGACCGCTAAAACAACAAGACTGCCACAAACTATAGACCCCTCTAATAAGAAAAACCCTTATATGTATATACTAGGAAATGACCGCTTTAATCGAATTATTGGGATTTGTCTTTTTTCGCCCTGAAAGTAACGACTTTGAAAAATCCATTTATATCATGAAAATCAACTTGTTGTTCTCGTCAACATTATCAGACTATTGTATACACTGGATTTCATGATACCAGCTGGGACACTTTTTTGTAAACATTTCCCCTCATAGGTACTAATATCGAAAAAATCCATTTACACACCGAATAAAACGATTCCAGCTGCAACATGTTGATTGGTACCAGTTTTAACACTTTGCATCCTTCTCCCACCATAATTTATGACGCAATTCTATATAGAATGTATAATCCAAGTATCATATTTCTAACTACTGCCTTTTGATCACTATGACCATGTTCATATCTTATGGTCCCTTCTTAGAAAAATCGTTTCTTGTTGCATGACCCCGACGTCAGCCGTTTGATTTGGCCGCTAATCAATGAGCTATTATTTTATATATACACTAAACGGAACTGGGCATATCTATGTACTAGATTTGAAGCTATTAACATTATTTCATGATTGTGTGAAATTTAGCAGGTAGTCCGCACAGTGGTTCGGGTAGCTAGTTCAATATCTCCTAAATCTCCGGGCCCGGATGGCATTTCAGCACTTGCCCTACGTAAATGCTCTTTGGCGCTTGCCCGTCCACTTCGCACCCTTTTCATCCTTGCATGCCGTGCAGGGGTCTTCCCAGCGCGTTGGAAGATTACGAATATACAGTCTACACTCAAAAAAGCCGACGCTAATAACCCTCTAACTACTGCTCGATTGTGATTTGCTCTGCGTTCTCGAAGGTTATGGTTAACCACCATCTTGTGAGATATGTATGTAGAAGCCAATGACTTAGTTAATGATCGACAGTATAGTGTCCGTAGAAATTTATCTACGGAGGACCTGATAACGTTGCTCTCCGAATAATGGAATCGATACGTCCACCAGTTTGGTGAAAGTAAGGTCGGCCTTTGATAGAGTCTGGCACGGCGCACTTATATCAAAGCTCATCGCTTTTTCCCGATTTTTATCAAGCTTCCTCATAGATCGTACATAGATCGTGTTGTTGTATATGGGTTCTCATCCGAAGAGCATAGGTTAATCGTAGGAGTACCACAGGACTATGTCCTTTCCCCCTCCATTTTTCTTATTTCCATCGACGACCACTTGGATCGAACTTCGAATCCACTCATTCGCGGATGACAGTCACCTCTGTCATTCTTGGTCAATCGATCATAGACCAAGTCATCAAGAAATTGAGGACAAAAGGATGAGTCACTCAGCCAGGATTTACTGGCCATTTCCGAATGGGCTCAAGTGAATAGTGTAGATTTTAATACACGCCTGTGCTCCTTATTATCTCACAAGCGATTCACTGATACAACGGTGTCATACAACTCCCATATATGGTCGGATGCTCCAAATTCTTCACTGGAGCTACTTGACCGTGTCCAGAGGAGGGAGATTGTGTTGATAAGTGAATGTAGGATATCCAATTCTATTGTTTCCTTTGTCTGTTCTTGTTCTATCGATACTTTTATGGTGTTTGTTTTTCGGAAGTTCTTGATCTCATCCTGGGCGTGAGAACGTTTGCCAGAGATACACAACTTTCTAGGAACTCTCATCCTTTGTTGTCGATTGGACACCCGACCGCACCACACATTACAGAATGAATCCGTATGTGGAATCGACTTCTAGCAAATATTCAATTGCGATATACAGACCCTATATACCCTCTTTCCTACTTCCTGTACCTTATCTTCCTTCCGCCAACGCAATGCACCCCTGAGTGTCGGTTCTGTGAAAAAAAAACAACACCAAAGTAAATACAAATTAGCATAGACAACGTAAACCTATCCGTTAATACAGTATTTTGAAAGTTCTCTGTGCATGACATTGGCCAATAGTTTCACTCGTTTGAGGAAAGTGTGAATTAAAATTTTCAGATCAATAAATTGTAAGGATAGTGTTGTTAACAAAAGCCAAATCAACAGCTAGAAACGATAATATATTATAATGGGTGATTTTATAAAAGCTATAGGAAAGTTTTCAAAAAAAAAAACACATAAAATTCAGAAAAATGCATGAAATCTTTATTTGAATCGATATAATTTAATGTTTTAAGATTATTTCATGCAAATGTTGACCTTGACTGCGCCTCAAATGGTCCATCCGCTTAGTCCAATTTTGGCATTTCCACGTTTTTGAGTAACAGAGGCCCAATTGCTGCGAACGGCGACGAATCGATAATTGATGGTCATCATTAACACAAAACACGAAATTTAGTCACAATAGCCCGAATAGCCGCTTCAGTGGGTCGATTAAACTGGCCATAAAATGGAAGAAGCGCGCTATGAACTTTCTTAACAGAGCACGCATTTTGATAATAAAATTCAATAATTTGTAAGCGATGTTCGTTTGTAAGACGATTCATGGTTAAATTATAGTCATGGTTCAATTATAGAGATAACACGAAACGTGCGTCAGCTGTTTAAACCAGTGTTGCCAAAAAAGAAAATAGCTAAAAATCACCCTTTATAAAACGTTACTTCTCACGTCGAAACTTTGATGACCATAATGTTATTACGTTCATCAGACACGCTGGATTTTAAGAATGAGCTGTTCTGATTATACCGCAATATTGCAAATCAGTTTGGTACTCTTGTTACGATACCACTGGATTATCAAGCAAGACAATGCAAGAATTCATACCAGCAATGAAACTAAAATGTGGTTTTACGAAAGAAACATTTCATTTCCAAAATCCGCCATTTTAATAAATTTTTGTATTGAAACTTATTAAACAACAAAATCAGTTCTATGCATAAAAGATTATTTGAGGTAATACAAATTAATGGTGGTCAAATTGTCTATTAATGGTGGTCAATGTCTTTAACAAATATGATGATGAAAAAAAAATAATAATAGGGTTTTTGAAAAAATAATTTTCACGACATATTGTTTATAATTTCGAGATGTGGTAAATAAATTATCACCAGCTGGCAAAATTAATGTAACTTGATTAGTTCAAGTATTATAGAGCTACAAAGTATAATTTCATACAGGGGTTATAAATATAAATTATCCAAATCTGTTGAAAACACTTGATTTACCGGCCCTGACATTATGTTCACACAGGTGATAAATTCTGGTCATGTTACTTAAAACCAAAAAATGACCACTGAAATTCGAAAACATTTCGGTTTTGGCTATGAGAAATTGAATTTAGCTTCGATGAATGGAACACTAGTTAGATTTACTCCCAACAACTGTACGATAAAGCGAAGATAGGCGAATGAAGTACAGAAACATATTGGATGGACCATTTAAAATTTTAAATTGGAATCCCCTATATTTGATTATTTTTTTCAAATTTCTGGTTTTATTTGAATGGTTGAACTTTGTCATTTAATAATGGAACACAATATCATTCATATGACTAACACGACAGGCTCGCCAGTATCTCATCCGACCAACCCAATTTTTCAGTACATGGCCCAATGATGCCGCCAGGACAAAATCCACACCAAACAGTGACTCGTTGTGGATACATTGGCTTCCAAATAGCCACGTGTGGTTTTTCTGAACACCATATGCGGCAATTTCACTATTTTGTTCGACCCATTTTGCTAATGTTAAACATAAACCTGAAAATAAAAATTAATGTTATTTCACCTTTCCAAGTCGAACTAATCGGAAGTTCAAATTTAAAATGTTACATGAGGGTGGGCCAGTTAGAATCTGAACCCTCTCTATTGTAAAAATACAATTCAATGTTTAAAAATGAACACTCACAAAAAATCTAACCCACCTTAAACGAAATCTTTTCAAGAATTTTAACAAACAAATCTTTCAATACTCCTCAGCTTTAACACACATCTGTTCTGCGCTCTCTTCACCTTTCTTTTCCTTTATTTCTGTCCGTTTAATTTTCATTAACTTCTAAGTTCTCTTTAATTTTAATCACTTGACACTATCTACGTCTACCAATAAAAAACCGCAAGATAAGTAAAACAAAATCTGTTTCAAAACCCACCCACTGAATGAGCATGAAAACTTTTAATAATTGTACTATCTAAGAAAAATTGGTTAACTTTTTCATTATTTTTTATTATTATTTGGCATGCTAAAGCACCACTGGTAATTCATCGCTTACTCAACTAAAATGTCTGCTTATGTACTTTAGATTAGCGACTATCTTTTGCTTAGATTGTTTTCAATTCAATCACAACAACAACGAACGCTATCGGCTCATGTGTATGTTTGTTTTTTCCATCCTTTTCTATGTTTCTAGAGTATTCAATAAAATCAAAAGTCGCAGTGCCCACATGAAGACCCATCGTGTCACGGACAATGAAACCTCGGTACAAATTACAAATAATCAAAATCAAGCCATGCAACAGCAGCAGCAGCAACACCAGCAACAGCAACCACAACAACAACAACCATAACAGAAATTTTAGTAAAAACAACAACACAAATTCAAGAAAATCCAGAATTCCTAAAGAAAACCAATATAAAAAATCATAGAAAAATATCTATATATCGTGTAGCAAAAAAGTTAAATGACAATCGCCATTAAAAGTGAAAACAACAAAACCAAAAGAAGAAGAAAAACAAACATTAAATTAATTGATACATTTTAGTATTTTTACATTTTCTTTTAAACAAAAATCCTAAGAGTGTCACGAAGAAAACAAGCTCAATAATTTAAGAGGGTTAAGAGGTTTAGCCATCTTTGTAATTGTTAATAAGTTTAAGCATTCAAGCATTTCTTTAAATCATCAAACAACAAGAGTTCAGCAAATGACATTTACAAGAAAGAAAACCAAAAAAACAAAACAGAATTAGTCTCAATTTTTAGTTAAAATTACTTAAATTTAAACTTAAACGTAATCGTAAACGTACGAGTATAAATGGGCCGACATTGAAGGCTTTAAACTTTGTTTAGTTCATCTCTTTTTATTCTAGTCATTGTTGGCCATTAATGTTAAACATTTCTGTGTATTCTTTTTATTCTTAATATTATATTTACATTTATTTTTTTCTATTTGTAATCATTTTGCATATTTACACGTGATAAAGAGTGAGATTGAAAAACACAAACCCTTCCCCAGCCCCCGATCATTTGCTTACATTCAAATGCAACAAACTTATTAAATATGATCAATTCAAGTATGAATGAATAGCAGTCTTTTTTAAACTCCTTAAATCGGCCTATAAGTCTTTCTATATATACATACATACATACATGCATATATTAACTATGTTTTCTTACAATTAATGTTGTTAATGTTTGTCTTTATTTTTGTAGTTTTAATCACCAGCAAAACAAAACCCAAAGAAGTGTAATTGCTCAAAACATATTTTACTTTAGTCTTTATGTAAATAGAATTTTTTTCTAAGTCCTCTCGCTCTACATAATGCCAAAAAGACACTCTTTTTTGAACAAAGAAAAACAAGAACACACACTCTCACATACACACCCCCAAAGAAAAAAGATTCTTAATAATTCTAAGTTTTAATCCTATAATAATAAACAATTTGCCATAGCAATGGGGCATATTATTATTAAATCCTCATTACCCTCTATTAACACATAACGACAGTAGTTATTATCTATGTATAATTAAGATTTAAATTAGCTTTAAACTCTACCCCCTCCCACTAGTCACACACACATACTACTGTTCTGTTAATATTTCCAGGAGAATCTTATAAACAATTTCGATAGTTTAAGTTCAGTTTTTGATATTTTAAAGGGAGCTCAATGGAGTTAGCTCTAGGGAGAGGATTGCGAAATTGAAATTTGTATGGTTTACTAGTTTTCAAATTTCCTCTGAAATTACATATGATTTGACTAACTTTAAATCGGTATGAAATACACAAATATTAGGCCATGATCACTAGGAAAAAAGACTTAAGAACGTTTAATTAGAAATTGAGGTGATGGCACCACGATGAGTCGAAAATGGGAAATTTTTTTTCAATTCAATCAATATTTCCTGCAATTATTATGATAGGAATCAATACTATTAAAAGGTGGTTACAACAGCCAACATAAATTTTATTTGCAACATTTAGTATTCTTCATTTGCCGCCAAGAATTATATTTGTGAAGACATATGTTGAGAATGATGGCTTAAGAACTGCCAATGAAGGAAAGGTATAAAAACAATGAATTTATGACCGTGTAAAGTCTAATTTTTTTGTTTCATTCGCGATAGTTAAACGAAAAATATGAAAAAAAAAACAAATTTTTTTCGTAAAAATACTACAAAAAAATGAAACAAGAACAAATTTTGTATCGCACAGGTTTTATTGCAAAGGATGCATTTGCTTTTCACTTTGAGAATTTTTTATTTGTTTACTGTATTTTTATTTAGTAAAATCTTTAAATTAATAATGGTACACAATTTCATTCATGACTACAACGCCTGGCTCGGTATTAACTCATCCGATCAACCCAATTTTTCAGTATAGCCCAAAATACACATCAAACAGTGACTCGTTGTGGTTGCATTGGCTTCTTAAAAGTCACGTGATGGTTATCTGAACCCCATATGCGGAAATTTTGCTTATTGACAGAGCCACCGAGATGAAAATGAGCTTCAGCTGAAAACATGAAAATTGTCCATGTACAGTTTGCGTTAAAATAATTACTTCTTTGGAAGTTTTTTAATATATACATATTTTGTTCGAGCGTATAGCGTCCCATGTTAAACATAAACCTGAAAATAAAAATAAAAATCAATGTTATTCTACCTTTCAAAGTCAAAGTAATCGGTAGATCAAATTTAAAATAATAGAAGGCCGCTAATATCCCACTAACTGTGCTAACTTTGCGGGTATGGAGTATTAACGGTACAACGTTTCATGAAAATCATTTAATCATTGCAATTTTGTCAAATGTCTGTGCATAAAATTTTATTACGTATTTTAGTGTCGGAACAAACTAAGTGAAGTTCGTTTCTTAAGTCTTTTGTTTTCACCACCATTGGTTGTATGCATGAAAGCAATTTAAATGGAATATAATCGTCACGTTTGTATCAGTTTGAAGGAGGTCTATCACATATTTATATATATATATATATTAGGGTGGCCCTTAGCGTAAAGAAATTACAGACGTCAGTAAAAATCTTATTTAAATAACAATTTGTATTTCACCTTGATTGTGGTTTATGCATTTTACACAAGAAAATCTTATTACCAAATATGCAATAGATTGCTTTATTCAATCTTGGGGTTATTTTCTTCCTACTTTTAGATTTATTCCTTTAAGAAATACATTTTTCTCTTTCAGCTGATACCTATATCGCCCTTCAACGCCTCGCGTAAATATGAAAATAAACTTTAAAACATCAATATTTAAAAGACTGCAAAACTGAGTAATCAGTTTTTCTACATACATTCTAGTTTCAGTTGTCTTGTTCAGATCCAATAAAAAATATGTAAAATTGTCCTTGTTTATGAGCATATTTTTAACGTCCGCCCCACAATCCTGAAATTGGTATAAATTGCTATTACATCATATCCTGCGATACGTTGATATGGATATATCGCAGGACTGGATCCAAAGTGTAAATAACATATCCAAATATCCAACATATTTGGTAATAATAATATCTGGGCTATAACACCGTGCGACAGCACTTTTTTGACCTGAACTAAACCATATATATATAGAAAAACCGTGTACTCAGTTTTCCATTTGGTGATATTTTCTTCTTTTTACAGGATTTTTAATTTCAAAAAAATATATATTGTCTTAATAATTCATTTTCATACTTTCGAGAGATATACATAAGCGATATGGGAATCAAATGAAAGAAAAGAATGCCTGTTAAGTTCAAGTCATACCACCGAGGTCAAATTCACACCTACAATGACAAATACATGTTAAAGAGATCGGACCCCTTAATAAATTTGTGATAGAACTAAGACCACCCACCGCAGACTAGTCGCGTTAATTTCCCGCAGGAACTCAACACAAAATTAGTGTGTTTAAATTTTCAGCTTGATTGTCCCGCGGAACGAAATAGGGTTAAATTAAAATGTATGTATATCTCAACTGATTATGAAATGAATATTTTTTGTTAGTGAAAAACTAACCACAAGTAATGTAAAATTAAAATTAACCAAAAAACATTAAACAACAAAGAAAAATGCCAAATAATTACACTGTCCGTCCGCCAGTCCACATTACACACGTATCAGATGATATACGTCTGAAAGTAAAGGTGAAATGAAGTTAAATGGCGTTTTTATTTTTGTCGTTTTCAAAGGACTTCAAAGTTTTACAGGATACAATTTTTGAAAAATTATTTTAAATACTTTTTCGCACCCAATGCAGGTGTCAAATTAAAGAGCAGAATTTCTATTAAAAATACTTAAAATGTCATGCTTCTATCTGTATTACTTTAGCATTACCCACCATTTCAAGTTTTCCCTTCTAAAAATTAAAATGAGAACGAAGGGATAAATTTGAAATAGTTGTTAATATTGAACTAATATAGATTAACATATTGGACGTTATTTGTTGATTTTGGAAAAAGCCACCTTAGTATAAATATATAAATTTTGTAGCTCTTTGGAGAGATTGAAAATTTTCAAAGGATTTTTCTAAAAGAAAATTTCCTGCGGACATGCAGACGAAAATGGTAACCACTATTGATGTACTTTAAAGAATATTACTAGAAAACAACCATTTTCGTCCTATACCCAATTAAAACTATCCATGTCGAATTTTCACAATATTTTGTTAAAAAATTTTAGCAAAAACTATTAAATTTGGCAGCACAGTTTGGCGTAATATTAAACTTAAGGTTTACGTGGCCGATCTCACAGAAGCGCCAAGTAGTGCCTGAATAATTGAATTTAAATTTTGCGTTTACGTTTTTTTTTTTTCAAAAAAAAAAATTCACAGTTTTGCAAATATTCCCACAAACCTATATGGGAAATTGGTCACAACTTTGGCAATTCCTCACCAATTTAAACAAATGAATACTCGACCCATAGACAAAGTCATTGTTAGTCATAATGCTTATGCGCACAAGGTCATTAAAGTCGTTGCAAATTTTAATTTAAATTTAAAATTCAAAAATTTTAAATAATGTTCACAATGTAATGGAATGTTAAGACCGATCATAGAATGACATTTGAATTTTGTCGCTAAACTTTTTAAAACGTTTATATTTTTTCTTCGATTGAACTGGGATATTGTAGTGGCCAAGACTATTTTGCATCTATATTTTATAGAATACAAAATTTATTCACAAAAGGCATGGTGACATTTATTACTTGGCTGCATACTGATTTCTTAAAATTTTAATAGACAAATTCATGATGTCAATTCAAATAGGTAAACCATGTTAAACTATGTTTCTGTTCATGTCTTAAATCTTTTGTTTTTATTATGATCCATTAAAACGAACTTTATATATATATATATATATATGAGGTATTAATTTTCGAATTTTTCCAATTGCACATAACTGTTAATGTAACATTCACCATGTTTTAATATGTGTTAGATACTAAATGAATCTAAGTGGAAAATATCGATATGGGATTATAATCTTTTCTGCAACCATCAAATCCAACAGACCGCGAGTAACAAATGTATCTATTTATAGAGAAGCCTCCTCTAATTATTAAAACGAACTCTCACCCATATTAAAAAGTAACAATTCAGCTGGGCTTAAACTATCAAAAAATTGTAATATTTTCGTAAATTTTGTTACTCCTCAACGTCCATATATCATTTGTAAATTTTCGATAAAGCAACTCTCTGCCATTTATTATAAATAATAAAACTTATCCTATCTTAACTAGACTTCATTATAATTATTCAGTCTTTCGTTAAAGAAAACAAAAAACCCCTACAAAGAACGAAAAATAATCTTTTAGCAATTTTCTATGGTTGTATTGTAAAACACATACTCACATAAACACAAAAACACACACACAAGATGCTCTTATTTAGCAAAAAAGAAAAGAAATGAAAAAAATAATTAAAATTCTAATTATTTCAATTAACAAACAAAATTACAATGAAATTGTAAACTCGAAAAAGATCAAATTCTCACTTCATGCTAAGTTCTTCATTTATTTCGCTATAATTTATCACTTATCAAAACCAAAAGGAAACGAAACATTTTGATTTTCCATCAATGCCTTCTTTTAAAATAATATCTCTAAACAAAGAAATAAAGAAAACGTAGAATTAATAATTATTATACATAATAAATAATATAAATCAAAAGAAAGCTGCTATAACAAAACACTTTATTAAGTATTATAAATTAAATAAATAAAATGAAGAAAGAACGGATGAAAAAGAAAAACACACACTCTCGACTCGACACTTAAGAAACCACCTTAAGAAATATTCATTTATTTCTATAAATTCAATGTTATTTAGCAAATATTACTTATACACACATACATACATATATAAATACAAAGAAAACAAGAAAAACAATATTATGTCTTAAGTAAATAAATAAATAAATTATCAGTCCTCATCAGCAACAGCATCATCAACATTATCACTGTCATCATCATTATTATTATTATGATTATTATCAATCAATGAATCAATCGCTCAATCAATTATTACGTCGTGAGATTATTTTTGTAATAGTTCTAAGTCTTTGTTGTTATTAATTGTAATGGTAACTAAACTAAACTAAATTAATTAATTAATTATGTATGTAAGTGTAAAAGTGTTGTTATTTTCTACTACTACAAACAAATACATCAGTTAATAATAATTAATAATTAAGGAAAATTTTCAAAACGAAAAACAAACAAAGAAATTCGAAAAAAAAGAATTTCTTTATTTTCTGCGACTTCTTCAATTTGACAATTTCTCGCTGACAGGAATGTTGAAATTTTGTTGCCCCCAAAAAGTAGGCAATTCTTATGACTGTAAAATAATAAGAAAGAAAGTAAAGAAAAAAACAGTTTATTTATTTTTAGTTGCTAAGTTTTATTGTTTTGTGTTATGTGTTTTAGTTTAATTTATTACATACTATTTATTACTATTATTATTGATATTGATATCTAAAAACAAGAAATAAAAACTTATTTCCTCATTTTTTCTTAATTATTATTTGTTTTGCTTTTGATTTGTCTTCTGTTTTTCGCCGTTTGTTCATAAACACAATTTAGATTTGATTTGTGTAATAATTACCTCCGATGGCGTACAATGGACACAGTGGAAAAACGCAATAAAATTTAAAAATTATTCAGACCAGCACCTCCAATGGAGTCTTCACCTTTACTTTAGGAAATATGTTATTAATTTCTAGGTACGAAAGACTTCCAAGAACAATTTCTAATTTTCCAGAATTTTTGAAATTGTTAATTTTTTGATTACACAAAAAAGCAAAAATTGTGTGACCGGTACCAAATTTTTGTTGTATGTCTTGAGGCATACTGTTCAATAAAAGAGTATAATGTCCTCAATTTTTAATTTTTTGGGGTTTCGTACAAAAAACTATTTAATTTTTTTTTCTCGATGTTATGGCGACTGTTTCAAAACCACCGCTCTACATTTATATTCGCCATATTTACCTTTGAATTAATATGTAATCGGGAGTGAACTTGTATTCATGATATTATGGAACAAATATTAATTTATTGATTAAAAATTAATATCAATCTATATAAAAAACGTTATTATCTCTTACATCAAAATGATATAAAATGGTGATTCGAAAACACAATAGAGTCATTCTATGTCAAGCGGTACGATATTTGACCTCGATAGCTGTGACTGTTTTGAAACATATCGAATACGTATTTTTTAAAAAAAAATTGCAATTGTAGTTTGCGATTGCACCATCAGAAAAAAATAAAAGAAATATATATTTTTCCATTACCTATTTTTCTTGGATTTTTCATTGTTTTTATACCTTGTGTTTATGCACTAATGAAAACAATGATTATTCTAATGATTTTTCACTGACAGTTTTTTATTTTGCAAAAAATAGAAGAAATTGTAAAAAATAGCACCCATAATTTCACCACTTTCAAATTCACACAGTTGCTTAAAAAGAGACCTAAGAACACTACTTTAATATTAACAAAAATGGATAAGTGTAATCATTTCGAAAATCAAAATAAAAAGAATAAAATTGCAATAACGTTAGTGGTATGTATGGTTGACATTTTGATGTGTTTCGTTTTGTCTTTTGTTCGGCTTGAGGTCAGTTTTTTTAAATCATAAAACAAAAATTACTATTTTATTATTTTCTTGTTTTTTATTTCCCAATATTTCGACCAACTAACTCCGTTGGTCATCTTCAGGGGTCTAGTACAAAAAATACAAATTATTCAATTACAAGTTACAAGTTACAAGCTTAACAATCAAAAAATATCACAATATTTAAATTTACATTTTTAAAAAAGTTTTTTACAATAGAAAATTCTCCTGCCACTCTCTGCAAGCTTTTGTCAACTACTGTCTAATTTGTCGTCTATGTCTTTCCTCCGTGTCCCTATATATTTGAGCACAACCGTCTGTGTCTCTCTTATAATTAAGACTTTTTCCAGGGGAGACGTCAATTATATTTAGCATTTCCAATTAAAATCTCCATGTAAATTATTCTCTTCCGCTAATATTTCGACGTCATTAAAGTTTGGTTTATGTCCCGTCAAGGTACAGTGGACTGCAAGGGCAGTTTTTTTTGTCAAGAGATTTGTGTTCGGTTTTATTTGATGAAAGTCTGGTTTTCAATTTATTTTTCGTAGTGCCGACATATACCTTCTGGCATATGTCGGACTTGTCACCATTGCATTTTATCTTGTACACGACACGTTTGGTTTCTCCTCTTTCTTGATTTTTGATTTTGTCCTACTAAATAGTTGGTTGACGGTCCTGTGTGTTTTATATGCCAACTCAAATGTTTCTTTGTCGTAAATATTAGAATGTTTTAGCCTTTCGGATAGTCCTGGAATGTATGTTGTGGATTTATAAATTTTTTCTTCCGTCGTTCGCTTGGTTAGATTATTTATTAATTTTTCGGGAAAGTCGTTCATACGCAGTATATTTCTAATTTTGGACTTGTTTGTTTCGTGAAATTCCTTATCACTGGTTTGTAGGACCCTGTTTATAAAATTCGTCGCGGTATTTATGATTGTTCGTCTTGGGAGCTTAGAATACAAATTAATTAGACGTTGGGAAACCGTTTGCTTTTGGTACCAGTCAACTTTCAGCAGATTCCCTTGTCTAATTATAACCGAATCCAAATATGGTAGTTTATTGTCCAATTCTTTTTCCATAGTAAATTGTATTTTTGAAAGAGTTTAATGCGTTAAGTATGGCTTCTACTTCAATACGCTTTACAATTGCGAATAAGTCGTCTTCATATTTGGTCAGTACTCTTGGTTTTTCTTTTATCTTTTCCATCGTGGCGTCCAGTAGTTCTTCCATAATGATGTCAGCAATTACAGGTGAGGCTGGTGACCCCATTGGCATCCCATTTTTCTGTTCATATACCTTGTCTTCGTACTTGAAATAGCGTGTCTCTTTGATGCAGAAGGTCAATAATTCTATGAAGAAGGTATTCTTGTATGTTGTTCAATTTGATTCCATTTCTTTTCTATTGTCATTATGGCTAAGTTTATGGGAATACTTGGGATCAAAGAAACCACGTCAAATGAAATCAATATTTCGTCATAACTTTACTTTACTTTACAATAACTTTAAAACTCCGGCTATAAAATACATTGAAATTGCCTTCAATACCAGGAATAGCACATTAAAATCGGTCAAGTATTTCAAGAGTTGCAGGCGATTGAATGAACACACCTTTTTGGAAAAGTCGTATTTTTTCACTGTTAAATTGCACAAAACTCGTGAAAAAATTTTGCTTTTTTTTTTCAAAAATACATATTCAAAATTTTTATGAGATGAATATATAAACAAACTTTCAAAACAATCGCAACTATCGAGACCAAAAATCGTACCGCTTACACGGAAGGACTCAGTAATGAATTAAGTATTTTAATTCAAATGTCATTGTCTAATATAGATTAGTTGAAATATCAATTTTTCTCTATGGATTTTTTGTTACATACACGCTTTTTAGAAACTATACATAACAGTATCCATGAAATTATCCATGACCAATGTATCTGAATTTAGGTGACGCCGCTTTCATTCAATGGACGGACAATAATTTTTGGTTTAAACTAATCAAACCCAACAACATAACCCAGTGTCACTAAACATATATTAGCCATAGCTTCGTGCCAACAGTTCCGACCAGCCTCTGTGTATGTGTACCTCTTTCTACCATCTTTCAAGTGAAAGAAGGTAGTTCGACCTCTTTACTATCATACTTTGGTCAGACCATCTTTGCGATTCTGCAATTAGCTAGCCCTGCACACCTTCTTTCGTCAGCATTAGCGCCTTCTGCCTAAGCTGAATCTTGCATTTCAACAGGGGTATAATTATAGAAAGAAATTCCGGTGGAACTTATTCCTAATCTGGTGAGCTCGGCAGCTCTAAAGATGTTTGGTATGTCCCATTGCCTGACATCCAAATAAGGTTAATATTGTACTGCTTGGCTATCTCCTGAAGAGATATGCGGCAGTTCATGGATATGCCGTTGGCCTGATTATCCGAGTAGATGTTGACGCTAATGTTCGTTACAACATTGCCACGCAACCACTCCGAATCTTCTGTAATAGCTATAACTTCCGTTTGGTATACTAGTGTGGTTCGCTTTTAGACAACTTTTAGTGATTTTCAAAAACATGTAGTTAAAAAGAACTGTGGAATGTTTTGCCATTCTCTGGTGTAATTTTATTTTTGTTATTAACATTTAGTTTAGCTCGGTAAATCGTGAAAAGAAAAACGATTTGAAACAAAACACGTTTCTTCGATTTTTTAACGATCGCTACTAAACCACTGTTTCTACGTGAAATTTGTAGCCCTACAACGATATCAAAATCATTCAAAATATCAATTTATATGAAGGCAATATTAAAACTTGTTACAATTTCTACAGAAATCGTTTGAAATTATGATGATTTAAAGCAATGTATACGAACAACAATTGCGGCAATTCCAGTTGCAACTCTGCAGGCAGAGTTGAATAATTTTTGATGGTCCCTGCACGTTTCACACAAAAAACATTTTTAAGCGGAAATTTGAAACCCTTTACGTGGGATTATTTTTTCAGGATTTACCTCTATAAGTGGGATATTTTACTCGTTTGCCTCTAAGAGTGGGATTTTTCAATTGATTTACCTTAGTTAATGAATGATTTCATACTAGGAGTAATATTTATTTGTCATTGTGGCTTTTTTTCTCTTTTTAATTTTTTGACAATTCGAATTTTTACAGAACGCATTAAATAAAAGACATCTTCATATAAGTATGTCGTATCGAAAGTCTAAAATAACGAATATCAGCGATAAATTGAAAATTATTGGACAATTTGGATAAAGGGAAGACAAAACATCAAAAAGCCAAGATCTACAATATCACGTATACTTTAGAAGGCAAATTATCTGGATAAATGGATAACTGGTTTAGTGGGAAACCTATATAAGTGGGAATAAACGTCCTTGAGCTTCCACTTATCCAGGTTCGACTGTATAATATTTGGCTTTCAAACTCACTACTATGAAATCTAATCTAACATTTGGAGAACATTTTCGGTAAAAAAGTTCAAATGTAAGTAATTATGGGTGTAATTATGGGTGATTCCATTGGAAATATCGTCCATATTCATTGACTGCGATTTTTACGATATTGTATTTAAATGTTGGATATAGCATAAACTACATCGTCACGGTGTCACCTTCAATTTGAAGCAAAAAATCGTTTGTTTTTACTTACTGTATTGAATTCTGTGCTGTTCTTCTATGGCATGACTTTCATTCATTTTTGCTAATCAAAATAGTAGTCCATACACTTGTATCTAAGGTATATACAACTGGAATTTACTTTACGAATGTAGGAAATATAGATAATAAAGGATAACAAAATTGTAACGGACGTGAGGTTTTGGCGGGAATTCCGTTACGATGTCGGACTACAACTAGGAAATGAAATGAACATGGTCATGGTCATTATATTATTGAAACATAATCAAAAATATGTATTATGAAAAGTATAAAAATTGCGCGACAGTATTTTTTGGACCTGGACAAGACCATATACACATGAAATCAATTGCTCAGATTTTCATTTGGTGAACTTTTCTCCTTTTTTCCAAAAATTATAAATGCTTTAATAATTTATGAATATTATCTATTCAAAATATTTTAAATTCCATGTTTCTATCTGCAACAACAAGTTTTAAAGTTTCAAGCTTTCACCCTTATAAAATTAAAGTTTATTTATTTTTATATTAATGGCGAAATTTGAAATGCTTACAATTCAAAATTTATATAGATAGAAGTGTTTATTAAAACATCTATATCGTTATTGTGGCAATACTTTAAATTGTCCTGCCATTGAAGAACATGGGACCGTTACAAAAGTATTCCATTCAAATCTATTACAAGCACATAATTTCACTTCGCTCCACGATTTCCCAGTCATAGCAACCTCATTATCCAGTTGCCTTCTCCATGTGTCGGCGTGTCTTCTCGTACCCTGTGTGTTTTATTCGATAAGTGTTCTTGCAATGTTATACATTTTGGTGTTTCTGGATATGTTGAGCTCGATCCATAAAAAAATATTATCGATCCATAAAAAATAAATAATTTAAAATTAATATTCTGTTCTAGAGAGCTGACATTTTGTCAAATTTGGTCACATGAAGAATATAATTCTGGCAAACATGACCGGAGTTTCTATTCTTATTTGAAGCATAAATTATTCACAAAAATTTTCAAAAAAGGAATAACAAATTTATCCATTTTTATGGGTCTATATAAATTTATATAATTATAAATTATATACGTATTCTACTTAATTTTGACATTGTATGGTTGTGATTCATCTAAAAGAACATTACTCTTTTCGGGATATGAGTCCTTGTAATAGCTGTATTATATGAACATGAGTATGCCAAGAAATCAGACATTCATCAACTTAATTAAAAAAAATATTCCAAATTTGTAGAAACATTCCTAATTAAATTGATGTATGATTTACATGAGATCAAAATAAAATATATCTACAGTAGAATACTGATAACAGTGAAAATAATTCCCTGAGTTGCGTTCTTATCATGATATGAAATCAAAAAAAAATACTAAATTTACTAATTCACTGTGTCCAGTATGCCAAACTCTTATTTCACTTGATTGTGCCTACACATTGTTATTTATTTCTTCTTTAGTTTGCTTTTCTGTTTCTTTAGGAATGGACTGCTGTGGTTTTGAAGGATATACACACACACATTGAGAAGTGTGTATCCAAAGGAGAGTGAGAAAAAACATCTTTATTTTTATGTGTTCCAACACAAGATCTACAAAATGGTTGTTTCTATTTTAAAAATGATTAGATTTTAACTATAAATACAATGAAAACAAAAATTCAAAAAAAAAAAATAATTCGTTTATACTATTTATGTTCGTAAAGACAATCCCCTAATTTTCCCTAAAGAGAAAGAAAAATATTTTCAAAAAATAAAAACCAAACCTAAACTATAATTTTAAAAATTCTACTATATAGTATATACAAACATAATACATATATAATATATATATTTAGAAAATATATATACATATATAAAAAATAAACAAACATCATAACATACCTTATCTCGAGACTCTGCGTTGTGATTGTGTCATAAGTGTGTAAAAAATGAATGTAAAAAATAACTAAACAAAATGTTCTTTACTTTAAATTAAAAACAAAACAAAACAAAAAACAACTCATTATACGTAAGTTTATGAACTTGACAACAGGACATAACTATACTGGAAAAATATGCAAGAGGAGACGATGTAAACTTAATTGCATTATTTAATGTTATAAAGAAGAAAAAAGAAAGGCCAAAGTGCCGAAAAAAAACACAACAACTCTTTAATATGAATTACTATTTGAAAACGAATGATAATAGCTCTTAGACATATCAAGAATTTCAAAAAACCCGAAAAACAAAAAATAATTTTAAACAAATATTCCCTTTAATTCAGAATAAAATTAAAATATGCATTTTAAAGTTAACTTAAGGCTAGCAGATAAGATGATTCAAAACACCCCCCCCCTTCAAACAAAATATATATTCTCATATATTTATATATATATATAGGGAAGGACAGGAGGCAAGAGATAATACTTCAGATATACTTTAAAACTAACACAACAGCAGAAAGGACATAGATTTAGTCTTTCCCAAGGCCATAAATGATTTTAAACATTTGTTCAAGAACACACACACACACTCACACAATAATACCTAATTCTCTAAATAAGATTTTTAAACTGAGAAAGCAGAGAAAGAAACAAACTTTTATATGAAGCAACCCTTCAATCCTTAATCCTTCCTATAAGAGAAAATAAGAAATTAATTATTTAAGTCTCTCACTCTATCTCTAACTCTCTCTCTCTTTCTCTGTAGCTCTCATAAGGAACCTATCTATACCTAAATAACTGTTATTTTATAGCATTTTTCTTATAGAGAAACCCAATCCTCCCCCCCCAGAAAAAAACCCACAATGTTATAAAAACAAATTGTTGAATGAGAAAAGAAAAACTATAAAAAGAAAATTTAAATTTAAAATATACACATTATAAACAGTAAATAAATATATAAAAATGAAAATAAAAAAATCTTTATGGTTGTAAACTGATGATCAAAACAAAAGAGCAGCGGAAGCTAAACATGAAAATAAAACCACAAAACTAAACGAAAACCACAAAAACAATATAATCAACAAAAAGAAAAACAAAACAAATTAAATGTTTTTAAACTAATTAAGAATCAGAAATTAAAGAGTAGTTTTTAAAACAAGAATCCCCCCCAAAGGAGCTTAGAGTTTGAATGTTCCATCTTTAATATTTAAAGTAGTGAGAATTTTTCCTAAAAACCAAAAAAAAAAAGAAAACCCACATAACAAGTTTCTTCCTTTTACTCCTTAGTCCTTAATCCAAACCAATAGAACACACAGTGGTTCGAAACCAAAAATCTGGAGCCTTAATTACAAGTATCATATATTATGGAAGCAATTAGCCTAAAAATTAAAAAAGACGAACAATCCGATATGAGAAAGATATAAAGGTAGCATTAACAAAACTGACTTCATTACCTCTTTAAGTTTTTTTATACAATGAAATGTGTTGGTCAGACTAACAAATGGGCGAAATTGGAAAACATTTCCGCTCTGAAGTTACGAAAAAACTCCCTTAAAATATCCACTTGGCGTGTTTTATTTACAAACCAAGGATATACCGCTTTACAGTATTCGTTAGATAAAACGTCAAGATTTTAGAATTTGCAAAAATGCCTTTAATTGCAGAAAAAAGCTAACTAATTGCACCCTAAACAATTAACTTTGATAGGTTCACATTTGTAAAACAAAAACAAGTAAGGAAGGTTAAAGTCGGGCGTGGCCGACTATATGATACCCTACAGATAGTCATTATACCCTATGGTGTAGGATATAAAAAGGTCATTACATTTGAACCGGGTGATATACGATGCAGCTATAAGAGGAGGGCAAAAAGCACATCTAATCGATTTTACGTGTCAAAATGTTCTACAAAAATGTTTGCCCTAAAAGTCTACTATGAGTCTCTGTATACAACAAATCTCAAAACTCAACTTAAATGCCAGAAATAAGTTAAAACTTAATATTTAGTTTAGGGTTAATTTTGTACATTTTCCGAATTAACAAAACTTTTGATATGTGTCCAGTTAAGCTCTATTAATAGACTTTATCTCATTTAGCAAGCTTCTACGTCTCTCGGCCCACCTTGACTTCGCGTTATATGAGGGTTCCAGTCAAGGGCTTGTTTTGCTATGTGTGCTTTCCGCAAAGTGTTCGCAATCCAGTGCCATTTTTACAATATCACCTTCAAACCAGTTGGTGGTTGCTTGTATCTTCTGTAGAGCTCTACGTTCGAGATCCAATTGTGAAGCAACTATATCTACAAAATTTTTGTAAGGCATCGGTTGATGGAATCTTGCACTTTTTTGTTGCTTTGCCATACAAATTTTGCTCCCGATTTTACTTTTTCCACTCTAGAAACCACATATTTCAACAGATTTTCTTCAAATTTAGCAAAACGTCATATATTTTAACTAGAAATAGCTGTGGCCAGATCGGTTCAGATACATATATAGGTCCTACACAAATGTCTCCAACGATTTGATTATTTCCGCTTTATAAACCACATAATTTAACAGATTTTCTTAAAATTTGGCAAACCTGATCATATTTCAACTATAAACGTATATGCCGAAAGCGGGTCATATCGGTTCAGATTTATATATTGCTCCCACACAAATGTCTCCCCCGATTTTATTATTTCCGCTCTAGAAACCACACATTTAACAGATTTTCTATAAATTTAGCAAAACAAATTATATTTCAACTAGAAACAGCTCTGGTAAAAATGTTCCAGATCGGTTCAGATATATATATATATAGTTCCTATACAAATTTCGACTCTGAATTATTATTTCCGCTCTACAAATATCATATTTGAACGCATTTGCTTAAAATTTGGCAATCCAGCTCATATTTCAACTACAAACATCCATGGCGAAAGCGGGTCAAATCGGTACAGATTTATATATAGCTCCCATATAAATGACTCCCCCGATCTAATTCTTTCCGCTCTAGAAACCACATATTTAATAGATTTCCATCAAATTTTGGAAAGCGTCTTATATTTTAGAAAATCGATGCTAAAAATGTATCAGATCGGTTCAGATTTATATATAGCTCTCATTCAAAGTTTGTGTTCAATTTTTTTGTACAAATACAGATAGAAGTATGAAATTTGTAGTATATATACCCGGTTCAAATGTAACGACCCTATACCACAGGGTATATTGACTAGGTGTAGGGTATCATATAGTCGGCCACGCCCGACTTTAACCTTCCTTACTTCTTTTTACAATATGTTGATGAGCATTTTTTCTCCTTCGGCTTGAGCATTTCGCAGCCTTTCCCGCTTTGGCCTTTCTTATGGCCGATATTATTTCTGTTAAATTAGGCCCATGACTATTTACGTGATGGAGGTTGGGGTATCGTGGTCCATATGCGTATTTAAATAGCTGTAGCATCACGCTTTTCTTTATAGGTTTACGTTAGGATGTGCATGAACAGACCCTATATGTGTGACCAACTCCATATCGAGGTACTTAAAGTAGATTCAATCCTCACCAACTCGTCTGCCCGTACGTTCTCATAAAAGACCCTATGTCCAAGGATCCATATGATAATGACTTTGGACAGTCTAAATGTTACTCGATTAGATCTTAGAGACAAAAGGGAAGTTTGACTGTCTGCAAAGATTCCTATGCGAAACGTTGTATCTACAGAGTACCAACACCAAACCCAACTCCACAATCCAATTTGTTGTCGTTCGAATATTACCTCAGTGTAAGATTCGCATACAATGTTTTCGAAGATCAGATTAAAGGCAATGTTGTGGCAGTGACGACCATATAAGGACAATGTAGCCATTTGATGTTTACAAAAAAACTAGAGCATGAGGGAACAAATCAGATTTTCTCTCAATTTTCACTGACCTGCTCTGAACTGAATGTTTTCTTTTAAAGCATGATTGACGACATCAGGAAGACATTGTCGCGCCAATTTATTCATTAAATATATTTATAATGAAATGTTTATGCGGGATGACAATATAAATGCATTAAATGTACATACATATTAGACCGGTCCTTATTTATATGGACAAATTTATTTTCTCGAATATATGTTACGGCAAGCGCTAAAAATATTCGTTTTAGTCCCAAAAAGCATAAAAAAATTTGACAACGATTGGATAATTTTTAGCCGTGCCCCAAGCACCTTTTTGTTTTTATTATGAGAAATAAGGCAAAAATATATATATTTTTTATTTTATTTACATTTATTTGGAAATTAAGAATAAACTTAAATATTTTTATTAATTACATACTCATAGTAACATTAATCTTATTTTAATTTAATAGTGAAGTCTTTTTAAAAGTGGGATAATTCATGTTATATTCTTTAACCACCTGAAAAAGGAATTGTTTCTCCTCTTCGTTGTGGGTTAATTTATTATTATAATCTGTAATGAATTTGGCGCCTCTTTCAGCTGCATCATTCACTACAGATAGGTTTTTACAAATTTGTGATCCGTGAGCGTAGTCAAATCTTTCATTCCAATCCGATGGATCGACTTGCAAAAATTCTTTTGAAATTTCTAAACGATCAAAGAATGCGTGTGTATTGGAATTTACAAAATCGCTTAAATCTTTTTGCGCAAATGTGCCGATATTTGTTGGATTAGTTATTATTCGCTTGCATTTTTCTGTATTTGCTTCAACATTAATTGCCTGAACCATTTTTTTTAATTGCAACACTTACATTAGGATCGAAGAATGAAAGACCGACTGCTTCTTCCGACAAATACCACAAATGATTGCTGATTTTTTGTAGCAAAGCAAGAGCTATATCCCTTTCAGGATAAGCCATAATATTTTTAATTAAATTTAAGTCTTGATTTGGTGCTTCAATTGCTTTAGTGCATCCAAACCAGGCTTTTACATAAATACGAACTACGAACAGACAGACACTACGTATACCGTTTAACTCTTGGTTGGTCATATTGAATTCATTACGAAACAAATACATTTTAAGTGCATAAATACATTTTGACATCCATCGAGCATGAGAAGTTGCACCAGGTATACGAAAGGTGTTAAAATTCGGCACCGTACCACCAAGAAAAGTGACAACAAATTGCAATAATTCTTTGTAGTCGCGTCTGCTATGAGCTTGTTTTAAGTTATCTAGACAGTAATTTAAAATTGTTCCACGTTCTTCAGCAGTCAATACTGTAATAATGTGTCCATCTTCTAAACAACTCTTGTAATTTAATTTGTCAATATTAATCCAGTATTTGCTAAAGCGATTAAAAATTAGCACTTATGGACCGGCTGTAGTAGCCACTCTAATTTCAAACACTTTACGGATCAACAACTCGTAAATATGGTGTCTGCAGGGAAAATATAATAAATCGCGACCTAGTTTTCCTTCAAGCAGAGCAGCAGCACCGCTTTGAACTCCTGTATTATGAGCAGTTGTGTCGAAGCAGATTATTTGAACTAGATCAAGCATTTCATATTCATTTATTGAATTAAACACGGCATCTGATATTTCTTTTCCACTCGAAGATTTTAACTTTGGAATGCCAAGTAGTTTATCGATACCTTGAGATGAGACTATGATTGGCAAGCGGTCAACTTTTTCCCTGCCACTAATTTCTGGTAACATTGTACCATCCCAGTGCAAAACAAAACTACGTGGAATCTGGAAATAAAAACTCAAGTTTCTTAACTTATACTCAAAACATAAAAAAAGAAGCATAGGGAAAACCCACATTACAGTACTTACATCAAAGTTTGCTGCAATGTTTTGTGCTGTTGTTGCACGATGCTTCTGACGCATTCGACGAATTGATGATCTATTTAGTATAAGATCTTCGATATCATAGCCCAACGCGTCAGCAGTTGCGCTTAGGATATGAACTGCAGCACCATCAGTGATTTTCCACTTATCCAAAGTTGAAAGCAGTCTTGGTGTAAAAAAAATTGTTTTACCTCTGGAGATACCTGATATACCTGGATTTGGATTTGATACAGATGTTGATGTTGATGCTACAACTTCAATATCGTTTTCGTCGTCAATGTCAATCATACCTGTTTTACAACAATAATTCTGATTTGCTTAAAAGATAGAATATTTAATTGTATACCTCTTTGAATCTGTTGTTCATATAACTCTTTTCGTTCATCTTCTTTTATTCGACGCTGGTTTTCTTGTTCTTTCTGGACTGCCTTTCGCTTTTCTTTCTGCATTACAATTTTATCCGTTCCTAGCATACAACCTGGTCTTCCTTTTTCTCGTTGCTTTTTTAAGAAGTCTTTGTCTTCTTGTATTTTAATTAATTCAAACGCGTTTGCAAGTGCGATATCGAATAAATCATCTAATTTATCTTGAAATTCAGTTTTGACATTCTGTTTTTCGACCATGATGCTTTGAAATATCTCTCCACTTGTTGTATAATTTTTCCAGCTTCTCAATGCAGTGTTTTTCATGGTGTGTTGGAATTCGTGCTTTTTGCCAAAACGTGCTGACCTCAGCAACAACTAATCTAGAACGTTCTCTTAAATTTAAGCCAACTATTCTTAAATTATAAAATAAAACTTGTGGCACTAGTTTTCTTCCTGGTAATTTAGCTCCAGTAATTTGGTGGTCCATTACGCCAATTAACATAATGTCATCATCCGATCGAAGTCTTTTGGTTGTCATCGCTTTAGATTTTTAATTTTAAAATGTATTTGTTCGTTTTGGATTTTCTATGAATTTAAAAAATAAAAAATATTAATATTTTAGGCAAAAAATATTTATTTTCTTCATACATTTATTTTTACCGGCTAAACTGTTGATTATATAGAAAAACGCTATATATACACATTTTAAAGGAATTCTAATTCTTAATTATTTTTCAATTTATTTAAACAAAATCGGACTAGTGGTTCTCGAGTTATGTCAAAAAAAGAGCACCAAAGGTGATAATTTCCCCTATATGATAGTAACTAACTTTAATGACAAACAATTGTTGGCGGGGGCACGCCTAAAAATTGTCCAATCAAGCTCAAATTTTTTTTTTGTGTATTTTTAGGTTCAAATAGAGTAGTTTTAGCGCTTGCCGTCATACGAATTCAAAAAAAAAGAAATAAGGACCGGTCTAATACATATATACATATGTATATATGTATTATGTACAATAATATTCACAAAAATGCATCAATCAAAATTACAAGAGAAACATTCAAATGTGATTTAAGATTTCGATGCCCGACACAAAGAAGACAAATATCGTGAGTTACACATGTCAAACGTTCGTCGGCGATGTTTTTCCAACTCGTTTGCATTTATATTCCTAAAAGATCCCCCAAATATGCTTTTTAATCATCAGTTCATCTTTAGATATCAGCTAGCTTGTAAGTCTGGACAAATGGAATTTTTCCCCATTATAGTTCTGTGATTTGTTTGTGCTGCTGCCTATGTCAAAAAATATAGATTTGATGGAAAGGGCCCTCAAAGCTCACCTCAGTTGGCTCTTGTGAGTTTATAGCCCAAACTGAAGTTCGAAAAGGTTTCCGTCCGTGAATAGTCACATGACGCAACCAATTAAAATAATTCCTTTTACTAATAATATCATATTTCAAACGATATAGGTAAAATAACGTTTCACAGCTCCTATATCTGATATAAAGGGTGATTTTTTAAGAGCTTGATAACTTTTTTTAAAAAAAAAACGCATAAAATTTGCAAAATCTCATCGGTTCTTTATTTGAAACGTTAGATTGGTCCATGACATTTACTTTTTGAAGATAATTTCATTTAAATGTTGACCGCGGCTGCGTCTTAGGTGGTCCATCCGCTTAGTCCAATTTTGGCATTTCCACGTTTTTGAGTAACAGAGACCCAATTGGTGCGAACGGCGACGAATCGAAAATTGGTGGTCATCATTAACACTGGCCGATACAGCTGCGATATTTTCTTCAGTTCGCACTCTACGTAAGCGTGTTGGTGGTTTAATGTCCAACAATGTAAATTTGGTGCGAAATTTAGTCACAATAGCCCGAATAGCCGCTTCAGTGGGTCGATTAAACTGACCATAAAATGGAAGCGCGCAATGAACTTTCTTAACAGAGCACGCATTTTGATAATAAAATTCAATAATTTGCAAGCGTTGTTCGTTTGTAAGACGATTCATGATGAAATGTCAAAGCATACTGAGCATCTTTCTCTTTGACACCATGTCTGAAATCCCACGTGATCTGTCAAATACTAATGCATGAAAATCCTAACCTCAAAAAAATCACTCTTTATTAAGACAAGATGTGAACAAATTCGTTCGTTGATGTTCTTAAGCCAGTAAAAAAACAATTAACCAATATAAAATATATGCGATAACATTATATTGTTAGAAAAACATTCTTATTTACCACATAAAGTTCCCTGCGACGCTGAAGAAAACATTTTAGAGTAGCCAGTCAGTATTACATACATTCTCCGCCAGAGCATACGCAAACGTTGCTAATTCTCTTGTTTTGATTGTAATAGAATTCAAATAAATAAGAGGCAATTTTAAATATGCATCTTTGTTTCGAACCACTGCACCGTGTACAACGCTCCTTTGTTAACCAATCCACTCCAAACCAAATCCTTCAAATTGAGTTTTTAAACTCATTCCTTTTCAACTCAACGAAATAAGGATGACCGTTATACAAACAGACAAAATAAAAATCAAATTTTTCTTAGAAAATCAAAACAACAACAACTACGTTTTTATTAACTTTTTTCATATTTACATACAAACATTTATATGACAAAAACAAAAAACAAAATCGAAAACAATAGAATTAAATTTTGCTCTTTTTTGTTTTATTTTTAAATAAAACCAAAAAACAAACAATATTGAAAACAACAAAAAAAAAACAAAGGATATATATTGAAAAATAAACTCACACGAAATCATAAATATTCCCTCCAAATATAAAAATTTATAAACAAGAATAATTTTTAAAATTATTACAATTATACATCTAAAAAACCAAAAAACAAAAACAAATACAAAACACAAAAATCATATTATATATACATACTATATTGTAATCAATAAAAGAAACATGGAAAAAAGAAATGATTTAAACAACCCTCCCCCCAAAAATAAACCATTGTAAATTCTGCAGAAGCAAGAAGAAGACATTTTTAGCATGTTACAGCCAAGTAAATTAATTGTTTAATTAAATGTTCTCAGCTAAACAGCAACAACAACAAATAAGTTCTTACACCACATCATTAATCGTATTTAAAGCCAATCAAAGCAAACCAAGCCAAACAAAACCAAATAAATCGTTAAACCCAAAATCCATATAAGTACTTGTATTGTATTATTAAATAAAAACAAAACCAAAGCCAAAAACACAACAACAACACTTCCTTTATTATATAAAAAACAAAAACAAATATACATGAATAAGTCAGAATTGTGTCAATTTCTTAACAAAACAAAACGAAACCAAAAAAAAAAAACAAGTTTTAAGTGCGAAACATCTTAAGAATTAAACTAATTACGAGTATAAGCTATTTTACAAAATTTCAAATAACGATGACTTTACTTTGATTTGACTTTCACTATAATTTATTTATTTTTTTGAAGGGGTTAAATATGATTATTATTTTGAGCGCGAGAGTTACTTTATGTTGATCGAAGAAATCTTTATTCGGAGATAATATAGAAAGAAATGGGAGATAAAACAAGTAAGAAAGTTGAGTCACCCTCAGTTTCAAAACTCCCAGCATTCATATGGTAGTTATGAAAACTTTGTATGGGAGATATAAGCAGGGGCGTGGCAAATGAATCAAAATTTCGCATTTATGAATTTCAAGCACCGGTGTAGAAGTTATAAGTATTTATAACTTCTACGCCTAATTTTAATCGATTTTTGTTGTATTCAGGACATGTTTGACTGCATATTTCAAAAGTGTATAACGGTCATATTCATACTCAATTATGTCGATTTACTTGATCGAATCGAATTCAGTGCAAAAACAAAGTATACATAACCTTTGGTCATTGTTTAAGAACAATAAGTTTCCACTGGGAATTAGAATTGGCAGGAAGATGTCATTTTTCACAGAATTGTCAGTGTTGCGACCAACGCCATAGTGAGGGTATTTAACATAGACCATAAACATAGAATTATTTTAATTTATAAATGTCATTATTAGGTGTGTTTACACGTAAAAACTTATTGTACAATAAGGATGGGATAGTGTTGTATGGGAATTTTAGGAGTTCGATTTGGAGATGCTAGAACACCCTATTTTGTGAGGTTGCGGTGAGTGATCTGCAACCCTTAAGGTGGTCCCCACACATTTTTTTAAATGGTTTATAATTTTTTAATGAAGGAAAGGCTCAAAACAGCCCCCTACTCACCCATAGAGGGAAGATATCGAGCCCTTAGCGCGGAATGATCGCAAGCGTCAAAACACACATTTTACAGGAAAAGGTTTTTATTGATTATTTTGAAATATTTGCATAAAATGAAATATGTTTTAATGCAAAATGTTTTAATTCCGCCGTACCCAACGAATTTTTATTAAAAATTGATCATTTATTTACATAAATTTTGAAAAATATTGTACTTGCGGCTACAAATACTGAAAAAACTATGGCGCTTACGATATATATTTGTTTTCGATTAAACCTCGAAATTTTAGTAAAAACACACTTTTTATTATAAAAAATTTATTAAAACAACATAATACAATAGATAACAATACTTTTATAAAGGGAAAATGAACAGTAAAGTAATTCAAACCATAAAAAACTATTTTAGACACATTTGAATTCCTATGATTAATAGTTAAATTTCATATAAAAGTTTTTAGGTAATATCGATATTGAATTTTTCTTTGAACGAATAATTAAATTAATATTCATTTCATCCACCCTACTATCTGCAAAATATTCATATTTAAATTTTGCGCAAAAACCCAGTTTTTTCAAAATGTGCCGATCTCAAACAATTAAATTTTATTTTAATATTTGGCGGTAGAAATGCTGTAGAAAATTAATTCCAGTCCTAAAAATCTAAATGATATAGTAAAATACTTTCATAACACTTCGGTATCGTGCTGGAATTTGTAATTATGGTCGGCCACACTGAAGGGGTCCAAATTATTCTTCCTTTACAAAATGATTCAATTGTAGAGTTTTTAGAATCAACTGGAATCTTTGTATGACCGGGAAGCAAAAATGTTATGTTAACGTTCTTAACGAAATCTGAAATTTTTATACTCTCCACCTCCGGGATGGAGGTATACTCACTTTGTCATTCCGTTTGTAACACATTGAACCTAAGACCTTATAAAGTATAATATTCTTGATCGTCATAAAATTCTAAGACGATCTGACCATGTCCGTCCATCCGTCCGTCTGTTGAAATCACGCTAGCAACTAAACGAAAGGAGCTACGACGTTCGGTGTATACAATTTGTACTTTTGGGGGTTAAAATGGGAAAAGGGGATAAAAATAGTACCAACAAAATAATCGCAGCTGGAGTCAAGAAATTCGGAGTATACATTCCTCTGACTGTGTAGACACGAAAATGGGTACAGAGGGATAAAAATAGTTCCAAACTTAATGGCTACAGCTAGAATGATGAAATTCGGTTTGTACATCCCCCTAATTGCGTAGACACGTAAAATAAGTCACACTCTTAAGGGGGTAAAATACGTAAAGGGGGATAAAAATGGTACCAACCAAATGGCCTATGCTAGAATCATGGAATTCGGTGTATACATTTCTCTGCAAAATAAAAAGATTTTTCAAAATTTGATCTTTTTACTTTTACGTCAAAAATTGGTTGAATCACTATTTTGCACTATGTACATGAGATAATGGATTTTCATAATTTGTACATTAAAATATAATATAATTTATTTTTTAAATTGACTTGAAGTATTACTTCGTTATATATAGTGTAAACGTGTTGGTAGCCTTGCCTTATAAGCGTGGTTTGAAATAATAAAAATATTATATTTATTTATAAAATTATTTTTCTATATTTTTATTTGTTTTGGCTTGGCTTGGCTATATTAAAAAAAAATATATTTTCCTGTAATATTACTACACTTCTACGAAAATCGAAAGCCTTTGTGGAATGTGGAATGAAGGGTATATAAAGCCAAACTTAACGTCGTTTTTACTTGTTTACTCTTTAACTCTATAGAATTGTGGGCTATGTGCCCATTTTGATCACTATTTTAAGCTAAATATTATGTTTCTTTGTCAAATTTCCCACTATTTGAATTAAATAAATGTTAACGTTTACCCACAATAATAGGGAAATTATACCAAAACTATCTATATAGTATTTGGCTTAATATACGAATAATCCAAGAAGTATATTAAATTATTGTATATAAGGCACAAATCATACAAAAGGCTTCGTGTTCTCCAAAAAGACAATAATTTAGAGCTACTTTCAGTTCTTGTGGGTAAACTTTTTTCTTCTCGATCGATAAAAAAATATATAAACTTCGAACCTATTAGCTTAGTTCGTTCGTAACCTATCGTACATTCAACCAACAGGCGAACACTTCATTCTATGGCCGAGGGTATAAAAATACAATTATTATTGCATCAATATATTGATAGACCTATCTAAAACATTTATAAATATCTCTTACATTATCTGACAGTTTTTACCTAAATTCATAAACTGTCGCTTAAGATAAAATTGCTTTCTTTGAAAATGTGAGCAGCGACATACGATAAAATCTTAGCCCAATTTTTTATATCAACGTTAAAAATTTTGACATTTTGACAATTTTTATTTTATTTTATTTTAAATTCAACAATAAAAAATATTTTCATGTTCCCCAAACATATCTTCGCCCTATCTCCACTCCGTAATGGGGCTCCCATAAAAAACTAAATTTTTGTCAAATTTGCTCCCATCACTCTAACTGCCCCAATTAGGCCCCAGTGGAGTCAAATGTATGACTAACCCCCAATATTCTTTCATAAAAAAATATAAAAAATAGGCAAATGTATGGGGACCACCTTAAGGGTTGCAGTTGGACGGTAGGTGTGTTCTAAGAAAATATTGGGGTTGAAAAAATATTGGGAGTTAGTCATACAATTGATCCCACTAGGAGCTTTCTTGGGGCAGGTAGAGTGGTGGAAGAAAATTTTATGAACATTGATTTTTGTATGGGAAGAATACGGGGTAAGATTGTCTGAAAAAAAATGTTGGGGAGGGAAAATTAGTGGAGGTCGGCCTTACATTTAACACCTGTGGGGATGACTACGAGGCAGTTTTGGGGCTTTTTGTGTATTTTTACACCTTTTCCCAAAACTTTGACCCCGATGAGTTCCATCGCACAATCACCCCACCAGCCCCATTTTTAAGTTCATTCATTTTTCCGAACCTCACATAATTAGGGGATCTAGAATACCAAAATCGAAAAGTCGTGCACTATCCCACTCCTATTGTACAACTTGGAAACTTGCTATACTTCTGTGAATACCTTTGATAGATGGAAAAAGACAAAGTAAATCCTTTACGAAACATGACCAACCTAAACGCTGCGCAGAATGTTTTCAAACATTCAAACAGAAGCAAATTGTGTAGCAATTACTATACGATTTGGAACTGGAAGAACGATTCCTAGGTTTGGTAGGTCTCTAAGTAGAGATTCTGAACACAAACTTATTTTGTTTTTTATACTCCGCAAGAATACGGAAAATATTCCAATATTTGGACAGTATTATGATGGCGCAAATGTAATGTAACATTTAGGAGAGAGCAAAGTTTGGGAGTCTCAACATAAATAGATGGAGTTGCAGATACGAAAATTGTATATCGATCATAACAAATTATGTTGTTAAAATGTTCTGTAGAAGAGGAAGCAAGTGCAGTACGATTCAAAATTGCTACGAAGGCTTTGGGATTATTAAATCTAATCATTCACAGATGCTTACGAAATGGTTATGGCAAAAAACGCCTTTAATTACACTGTCCAACATCAGTGCCGGATTAACCCATAAGCAAACTAAGCAGCTGCTTAGGGCCCCCGTAAAATTGGGGCCCCCAATATCAGGCGTATAATTTTTTCTAAGTTTTAAAAATAATGGCTGCGAATGGCTGCTGTATTCTCCATCAAAGGGCTACGTTTGTTGTTTCGTTTATAAACTATTTTCAACTAATGTATCATCTCGACTGGTATCTGGATTCAGTGATTGGCGTAACACTTGTGCCATTGATCAACACGAAAATTCTCAGTCTCATAGAGAAGCAATGCTCGCATATTTGATTCGAATATTGGGATTAAAAGCCCAGTTTGATGACCAAATGGAGGAAGAATTCAAATACTGGAAGTACATCTTGCACCGAGTTGTATCTGTCATTCAAACATTGGCAGAACGGGGATTGGCATTCAGAGGTTCAGATGAAAAATTTGGATCCGTGAATAACGGGAACTACATAGGATTGCTAGAACTTGTCGCTAAATTTGATCCGTTTTTGGCCTCGCACATTTCAAATTATGGAAACAAAGGGAAAGGTAAAACTTGACCCATGATTTAAATTTTGGATAAATTTTTCCAATGTATTGTCAGTATATTATCAATGAATTGTCAATATATTATTAATATATTACCAATGTATTGCTAATATGAGACCTTTTTCAAGAAAATTCAACATTTACTAATAGCATACTTTCTGTGTTTTAAAGGAAATGTGTCGTACTTGTCGAAAACTATTTGCGAAGAGCTAATTGAACTAATGAGTCAGGAAGTCCGGTCTGCGATTTTAGATGAAATAAAAGCTGCTGGATATTTTAGTTTGTCGTCGATTCAACCCCTGATCTTTCTCACATTGATCAGTTGTGCGTCATCATAAGATACGTTTCGCCCTTTGATAATTTGCCAGTAGAACGATTTTTAAAATTTTTAGAATTGAAAAGTCACGTTGGAAAAGAAATGCCTGACGCAGTTTCGAAATTCTTGATCGAAGACTGCAACATTGACTTTTCGAAGTGTAGAGGGCAATCCCATGATAACGCAGCAAATATGTCCGGTATTTATAAAGGGATGCAAAGTGTTATTTTACAACTCTACCCTTATGCAATATACATTGCATGTGCAGCACATTCATTGAATCTTGTCGGTCGTAGTGCAGTCGATTGTTGTTCGGAGGCTGTCAATTTTTTTTCATTAGTGCAAACACTTTACGTATTTTTTTCTGCTTCTACAAACAGATGGAAGGTACTAAAGGATCATATCAAGGATGAAAAACAGTTAAAGAAACTCTCAAACACGCGGTGGGAAGCACACGCTGTTGCCACAGATGCAATTTTAAATTCGTATTCTCAAATTCTCGACGCGTTAGATTCTATTTCTGAAGATAGGAATCAAAAAGGAGAAACTAGACAAGAAGCAATGAATATTGCAAACAAAATGCAAGAGTTTGAGTTTGTTTTTATGGTTACGATGTGGAATGACATTTTGCAACAATTTCATCGGCCATCACAAGCCCTTCAGAGTTCAGAAGTTAATTTGCAAGTGTGCGCTGATTTGTATAAAACGTTGACTATTTACTTGCAAAATCTCAGGGAAAGATTTGAAGAATTCGAAAACAAGTCTAAAGAAATTTTACCCGACGGTGATTATAGAGGAAATAGTAATCGAATACGTACTCGGAGAGTACAAGTCAATGATGGTCCAGCGGAAGATGCTATTTTATCTGCAAAGGACAAATTTCGCATTTCAACTTTTTATTGCATCGTCGACATTCTTCAAGTCGAGATGAAAAGAAGAGGCGACGTTTATCAGAATCTGGCAGAAAAGTTTTCATTTTTATTAAACATGAATTTAACCAACGATGAGATACTATCAAAAGTTAAGTCGCTTGTCGCATCGTATCCTGAGGATTTAAATTCAAATCTCTCTGATGAATTAGAACAATTTCATCAGTACGTTCGTTTGAAAATGAGGATCATTTAAGATCTTTTATGAGGATCATTTAAGATCTTAACCTTCTGGCGCCCCTCGTTATGGGTCAATTTGACCCATTTTTCGAGAAAATCAAAAAAGTCCTTTCAAAAAGCAAATTTAAGGATTAACGAAATAAATGTTGGGAACATTTTAGTGAGGGTCACCGAAGACACAAAAGTTGTAAGTAACGCTCTTCAATTAGCAAAATTACATACCAACTTATAATGCACAATTATTAGGGTAAAATTGGTCCATTTTTTTCGGTAGAGCATAGTAAACAAAAAATACAAACTGGATATTTTTTGCAAAATTTTCATTTTTGCGGGAGATATGTTTAAAATGATTTGTAGGAGGTGAATTCAATATAAAACATAAAAGTGATAAAAAGGCATGGCGACCATTTTAATAAAAAAATCGCAAATTTTGAAACGCATTTTCCCCACTTTGGGAATTCGGATAGTTTTTGGAAAGAAATTGAAAATCTGGTATTTTTTTTTCATAGTTTTTATAAGTTTGTCGAATATTATATATTTTTATTGGACTTCAATTCGTAAAATTGTGAAAAATTTTAACTGGCCAAAACATGTTACAAATGGAACGGTTGCCAAATAAAATAATGTGCAAAAACATTGTCAAAGTTGAAATATGGCTAATTTTTTTAAATAAACTATATATCGATCGCAAGCTCCAAGTTTCATCTTTTTAAATCCGATGTGGAAGAAATCCGCTTGATAACACACTTAGTTACAGTTACATATAAGTGTGCAAAGTTACGAAAACCTGGTTTTACCCATAACTCAAGATTTTGGTGGTGTCTGGCAAATTTCAAATACAGATTCTTGTTCTACTCGGCATTACCTACAAGATAAATAGTAAACATAGTTTTTGGATTGTCGCACAGTGTATTCATGTCTACGGACATTAAAGCAACGTCAATGTATGCTCCTGAATGAGTTGCATTTGTCCTCCTCTACTAATTGCATTTGTCTGTTATTATTGGGATTTTTAAGTATCGTTCCTGCAAACGAATTCTTATCTTAAGGGTAAGAATTCATTTGCTTCTTAGCTGCATACTTGTTTTTCAAAAGTTATCGAGAAATAATGAGTAATTTGGGGTTTGGAACTAAAAAATGCAACTTTTTGCACTAAATGTATCCTATCTTTCAAGGGTAAATTTCATGCAGGCAAAAGTTGCCCTGCAATATTACCCGGGGAACCCTTCAACTTTTCTAAATTTTTGTTTATTCTTCCAAACCCACAATTTTTTGCAAGAAGGGTATTTTTTAAATATTTACTACAAACAAACTTTATTTGGTACAAACATAATGATAAACATAATTTTGGCTCCATAATAAAGCTAAGGAACCACAATTTCTAATAAAACCAATTCGAGAACAAAATTTCTTCAAATGTGAGCGAAACAGTTCGGCAAAGTTGAAAAAAGAAATTACTTTCTTTCACTTTTCAAAATCTGAAAACAATGAAAAAAAAAATGAAAATCTGTAATACGAAAAAATTGAAAATTTTCCGCTCACTATAACTAAAGGGTGATTTTTTAAGAGCTTGATAACTTTTTTTTTAAAAAAAACGCATAAAATTTGCAAAATCTCATCGGTTCTTTATTTGAAACGTTAGATTGGTCCATGACATTTACTTTTTGAAGATAATTTCATTTAAATGTTGACCGCGGCTGCGTCTTAGGTGGTCCATTCGGAAAGTCCAATTTTGGGCAACTTTTTCGAGCATTTCGGCCGGAATAGCCCGAATTTCTTCGGAAATGTTGTCTTCCAAAGCTGGAATAGTTGCTGGCTTATTTCTGTAGACTTTAGACTTGACGTAGCCGTGATTTGCAAGCGTTGTTAGTAAGTCTATTCATGATGAAATGTCAAAGCATACTGAGCATCTTTCTCTTTGACACCATGTCTGAAATCCCACGTGATCTGTCAAATACTAATGCATGAAAATCCTAACCTCAAAAAAATCACTCTTTAGTACATAAAAAATGTAAAAAAACATAAAAACAAAAAAATACTTTTCTTTAAAATCGAAAAATACGAATCAGATATATATCAGATTGGCCGATCTTCAGGGTTCATATCTCAAAAGAATTCTTGGGTGCTTGTCTAATTTCAATTTTTTACAGAATTCAAAAATGTTTACTAGCACAAAAGTTATTGAATTTTGGTCTATGGCTTTTGATTCTGAACCACTGTGCGTCGTAATGTGGAATGTGTGTCGCTGTTCAATCGATACTTTCATGGTGTTTGTCGCACTCTGCTACATTTCATGGACAAAACTCACAAAACTGACATGCTTCAAATTTAATTTTTAAAGAAAACTTAGCAAAGATTTTTTATAGAAATAGTTTTTAGTCATGGGCGATTTGTGGTTCTATGCTGTCGTTCGTGGGTAGTTGAATGGAAATATTGTTCAAAAATACATTTGTAGACTGAATTTAATATTTTTATACTTTCTGAATAGCTGAGAAGTAGTAAGAATTTAGATTTTTTCAAAATCATAAAAATATTATTATTAATTAATTTTATTTTAATTTAATTTTAAAGGTGAATATTTGAAAAATTCTCCAATTTTAATGGCCAAGAAAAAACATCATAAAATTGGGTGACATTTTTCATAATAATTTAACTTGAACTTTAATATATTAGAAAATTATTAGGAAAATATTCTCATATTTTTCGATTCTTTTTCATTTTAATATTTTAAAAAGAGTCTATAATTAAACATTTTACTCGTTAGTTAAATATGAATTACTTTTTTGCTGTTTTTTCTTTACTTTTTTACTTAAGGTATTTCCTACTATTACTTTCTAGGAAGTCCTGGTTGATATGCCCACAAAATAATCAATTTTACACCCATTTTATTTAGTTTTAGGATTTTTTTCTAGGTATATTTTGAAACGATTCATAGAAACTCAAAATATTTTCATATTTTACCCCATCGATAAGAAAAATTTTATTTCTCAAAAAAAATCATTTTCTTTCTTATCATCTGTTAATTTCAGGAAAAAAAATTATAAAGAAAATATTCAAAAATAATATATATATAACTTCAGAAGTGAATTGGAGTGTGATACTATATCGGTTGTGCGTGCTTTTAACTACAAAAAATATAATTTTAATTTCCTAAAAAGAATCAAATGAGAAATTTTTAAACACGAAAACACAAAAGAAACGAAAATGACAAAGAATACTTCTCTGTTTACAAACTGCCTTCCATTATTGAAAAGAAAATCTGTTAATTTAACACAAACAAACAAACAGACATACAGACAACAAAGAATGTTAAATAGTTGTTATAAAACAAGATAAATTATTTTATTTAATACTCTCACACACACATACAACAGACTAAACTATTTGAAAACAATGAGTTGTTCATCAATGTAATGTAATTTTCCAAACACACACACTCACACTTTGAATTCAAAACAGTCACACTCATACACACATATATGTTGTCTTCATAAATTAATTTTAACGAAAATGAAAATTATTATTAAACAAAGAAATTATGAAACGACAAAATGCAGAAAAAACTGAGTGTAATAATAAAACTAATAATAATGATAATACTTCATAATAATAAATGTTTAAAATTAAGAAAATATAAAACAAAACAAAAACTAAAATGAGTGTAAAAAATTTTAATGGTAAAGGAAAATTCAAAACACACAACCACACATACTTTCCAGCAAACAGAACAAAGCAACAAACTAATTAAGTAAATATTACAAAAAAAAAGAAAACCAACTGGAGTGAACTTATTTTTATAGTTCATGACACTTTTACCCCTTACCCTCCCCCTCTTAAAACTTCATCTAATCAATGAAAATCGAAACTAAACTTTTCTTCTTTCCAATAACACCAATTTTCCCCCACAAAAAAGGTTGTAGATTTTTATAAAAACAAAAATGCCCACAAAAAGTTTTCGATTTCATCAAACCTTTTCGGTTGGACTAGACCTGTAAAAATGCGGTACTTTATATCTAAGGAAGTCGTTTTTCATTTTCATTTCTGTTTCCGTTTCCTGTCTCAACCTACATCACTGTTACATCTCTCACACACACACTGTCACACAAAAGTTATTATCGATGAATTTTCAAAGTCTACGAAAGTTTACATACCCACTACTACAGTCACTCGTGTCATTCGTGCATACTACATACATACATACATGTGTATATTTGTCTTCTATTTTAATTTTTCACAATCAAATCAAACCAAAACAAAATGAACAGAAAACAGAAAAACATTAAATAATATGTATATTCAATTTTTCTTTTTTGAAATACATTACATTACTACATAATGACATTCGTAAAATATTTAAAATACAAATGAAAAGTATGTCTGTAAAAAACCAGAGAGAATAATTTTTTTGAATGATTACTTATGAGAAACCAAATGTATTATGTATGAGTATTTAAACAAACAAACAAACAAAAAGGATAAAACCGACGTTCTTCTGTAAAATTTTAAATAAAGAAAAAAACAAAAAAGAAAAGAAGTGACGTTTTAAATCAAACTTGTCGGGGGTAAAGGTGAGTATGTTTAACAAAAAAAAAAACAAAATAATGATCTCTAATAACACCGCACGACATTTTAAAAAAGTCGTTACACTTGAACCGAGTGATATACGCATGATATTTAGGCAATATGGAGTTACTTGGCGTTTTTAGTTGTCTATTTCTTCATCATGTTGCCCCTTCAAAGTTCCGAAAGATATAATATTTCCAAAAATTATGATAACGGTATTAGTGTCACATTAAAGAGGAGAGCATTTATTAAATATACTACAAATATCAGATTTCTATCTTTATTAGTTCAGCATTAACATCTATTTAAGTTTACCCCTTACCCTTTTCTAGTTTATTCATATCTTGCTTTTTTAAGAGTCAAAACATTAAATTAATAATAATATACAAAATTGCAGTGTGATATATCCTATAGTTTAACGCAGGGAATGCTTGCTTAAATAATAGAAAAATAGAAATTATACCTGCATTGAAGCACTTTGTTTTAGAAAAAAATTATATATGACTTTTATTTTGAATTGAAACTTCACATTTTTAAACGAAATAAAATGAAAATAAAAGAATTAATAAATATGTGCGACTTACGAAATAATCACGTGATTCACGCAGAAATTAGACTCACGCACATTCACGCACGAAAATTTTTTTCGTTACTCACGTTCACGCACGCTGACGTGATTAAAATAAATTTTGCTCACGATCACGCGTGATTCACGCAATTCACGTGAGTCGCGCCCATCTCTACCCTCCACCACGGAGTGCATTCCACAGTATTACCAACAGAGAAAAGGATGTCGACTTTACATAGAAGTACAGTACCATATTACGAAAATTGTGATATTTATATGCACATTACTAAAGGGTGATTTTTTAGCTATTATCTTTTTGGCAACACTGGTTTAAACAGCTGACGCACGTTTCGTGTTTTGTTTCACTGTCAAACATCTTCTGTTTGGTCTATAATTTAACCATGAATCGTCTTACAAACGAACAACGCTTGCAAATTATTGAATTTTATTATCAAAATGCGTGCTCTGTTAAGAAAGTTCATCGCGCGCTTCCATTTTATGGTCAGTTTAATCGACCCACTGAAGCGGCTATTCGGGCTATTGTGACTAAATTTCGCACCAAATTTACATTGTTGGACATTGAACCACCAACACGCTTACGTAGAGTGCGAACTGAAGAAAATAATTTATATATGTGTCGGCCAGTGTTAATGATGACCATCAATAATCGATTCGTCGCCGTTCGCAGCAATTGGGCTTCTGTTACTCAAAAACGTGGAAATGCCAAAATTGGACTAAGCGGATGGACCATTTGAGGCGCAGTCAAGGTCAACATTTGCATGGAATAATCTTCAAACATTAAATTATATGGACCCTACTATCGATTCAAATAAAGATTTCATGCATTTTTCTGAATTTTATGTTTTTTTTTTGAAAAACTTTCCTATAGCTTTTAAAAAATCACCCTTTATATTTGTTTACTAGTTCAAACTATAACGAATACTTATGCGCACTGTTTATAATCTACTACTATATATAAATACAATGCTGTAATTGTGAAAGTGAACATGCCTAAATATTAAGTGATTGTAAGTCGCCATGCCTGTGTATTTAACGTGTCTATGCAATTAGCGGGATGTACACACCGAATTTCATCATTCTAGCTGTAACCTTTTAGTTGGTACCATTGTTATCCCTGCTCTCCCTTGAAAGTACGAATTTGGAAAAACCTTTTTATTTTTCTTGTCTACTCAGTCAGAGGAATATATACAGCGAATTTCATGGTTCTAGCTGGTACAATTTTTATTCCTTTATCCCATTTTACACCCTAAAAGTACGAATTTCGAAAACTTCCTTTATTTTTTCTGTCCACGCAATCAGAGGAATATATACACCGAATTGCATTATTCTAGGTGCAGCCGTTTGGATGGTACTATTTTAATCCCCCTATTCCCATTTAACCCCATTGTTATCCCTTTCTCCCTTGAAAGTACGAATTTGCAAAAACCTTTTTATTTTTCTTGTCTACTCAGTCAGAGGAATGTATACAGCGAATTTCATGGTTCTAGCTGCATCCATTTGTTTGGTACAATTTTTGTCCCCCTATTCCATTTTACTCCCTAAAAGTATGAATTTCGAAAAATTCCTTTATTTTTTCTGTCTACGCAATCAGAGGAATATATACACCGAATTTCATTATTTTAGGTTCTAGAACGGTTGGTACTATTTTTATCCCCCTATCTCCATTTAACCCCTTAATGTACGAATTTAGAAAAAATATTTTTATATTATGTATCTACTCTATTAGAGGAATGTACCCAACAAATTTCGTGTTTCTATCTGTTGTCGTTTGATAGGTACCATTTTTCCCCTTTTTGTCCCATTTCGCTCCCTACAAATAAAAATCACTCTATGGTGCCCTTTTATGCTATAAAGGGATTGCGAATTGCAAATATCAAGTAAATAAAGGGTGATTTTTTAAGAGCTTGATAACCTTTTTTAAAAAAAAAACGCATAAAATTTGCAAAATCTCATCGGTTCTTTATTTGAAACGTTAGATTGGTCCATGACATTTACTTTTTGAAGATAATTTCATTTAAATGTTGACCGCGGCTGCGTCTTAGGTGGTCCATCCGCTTAGTCCAATTTTGGCATTTCCACGTTTTTGAGTAACAGAGACCCAATTGGTGCGAACGGCGACGAATCGAAAATTGGTGGTCATCATTAACACTGGCCGATACAGCTGCGATATTTTCTTCAGTTCGCACTCTACGTAAGCGTGTTGGTGGTTTAATGTCCAACAATGTAAATTTGGTGCGAAATTTAGTCACAATAGCCCGAATAGCCGCTTCAGTGGGTCGATTAAACTGACCATAAAATGGAAGCGCGCAATGAAGTTTCTTAACAGAGCACGCATTTTGATAATAAAATTCAATAATTTGCAAGCGTTGTTCGTTTGTAAGACGATTCATGATGAAATGTCAAAGCATACTGAGCATCTTTCTCTTTGACACCATGTCTGAAATCCCACGTGATCTGTCAAATACTAATGCATGAAAATCCTAACCTCAAAAAAATCACTCTTTACAAGCTATTATGTTTAAAAAACATGCTAAAATACTCTAAATATTAGGGGTATTTTCAGTCCTTGTGAGGGAAAAATTTTTACCTCTGGGCCGCTTTCGCCCACTTTCAATCCCAATCGATCTGCAACCATAAGACACATTTACGGAAAACTTCAACCTCGTAGATCATTTCGTTCGGCCACTATCGTGCTTTCAACAGACAGACAGACGGACATGGCTAAATCGTCTTAGAATTTTACCAGGATACAGAATATATATACTTTATGGGGTCCCCGATAAATATTTCAAGGTGTTACAAACGGAATGACAAAGTGAATATACCCCCATCCTGGAGGTGGAGGGTATACAAATGGAAAAAAATAAAATTAAATTTTTCGATAATTAACTAATTAATTAACAAAAAAATCGCAAAATAGCCACAATTTTGATGAAGTCATCTTCATATTAATAGAACCACAATAAAAAGTTTCTTACTTCAAAAAACAAATATGTAGATAGACACTTTTGCATTATTTTAATTTAATATAATAATAATATAATCTCAGAGCATACCTACCATCTATCCGCAACTTTTTAGGTGGCCCCCACACATTTGTCTATTTTCACCCCTCTAAGGGAGAAGTGTAAGACTGACCCCCAATTTCCCTCCTAACATTTTCCCTAAACATACCTACCAACTATCACCACTCCTTAAGGGGAAAAGTTGATTGACTCATATTATACTTAAGAGGCTCCCACACGAAAGCAACATTTTTATAAATTTTTATCCAAATCGAATTCCTAAAATTCCCATACAACATTACCCCACCCATACATACATGACTCAAATAACCTAAAAGGTCCTGAAACAGATTTGTTCCAAACATACTTGGGATCTTAAAGCATTACTTGAATGCATTACAATTTTTTCTGTTCTTCTACTCTGTAGAGTGAGGGTATCACACTACTTTCAGACTGAAGCGGGACAAAAGGTGTAAAATACTATCAACCGAAGTGTTGCAGCTGGAATCGTGAAAAAGGAATGGTGTAGAAAATAGCTAGATGCCATGTTTTACCGCGTACAAAGTGGTATAAAAATCCAATCCTTTTTTGTGGCAAAAATTAAAACAAAGATGGCGCTGCAGAAGCACAAAAGCTTTTGACATAACTGCTAGCTATGTCACAAAGGACATCGTGAAAGCTTAGCCGAGACACAAACCCACAAACAAGGAAACTTAACAAATCTTATATTTCTCTCTCTACTCCACAGGATTCTAATAAAGATTCTCAGCAGTTGACAACAAAAGCAACTCAAGAACAGTAAAAACACAACAACCAAACAAAGTTAGTGGAACCTTTCGCTTTCTACGGCACATACACACGTACAAACATTCATACATACAAATATACATGCTGCTGACTAATGTGTATGTGGGACTTACAACATACTCGTATACGTACGAAAGCACACACGCAGACACGTGAGCACGCAAACATACCGACAACCGAGCCGACAGCATGGTGGGCTTTGCTAGTAGTTCAGTATGTTGCTTGGTTGGTTGGATGTTTGCTTGGTACACTCAGCATTGTCCTTGCTCTGCCGAGCTGTGCTCACTCACTCTCACTCTCACACCATACGAGAACTTAAAGCGGCATTAAATGTATGTTGTACAATATTGTTGTTGTTACTACCGCTGCTACAACTAGTGTTGGTTGGTGTTGCTGCTGCTGCTGCCGCCTGTGATTAACTGAGAAGACCGCCGGAGTCAGAGTCAGTAGCAAGGACTCACTTAAAGTGCTCACATCAAACTTTTGTGTACATTCTGTCAACACACGGGCAAAAACTATAAATTAAATTGTGAATTAACTCAAGGACATTTCACAAAAAGGATATTCAAAAATTTAATTTAAGTGAACAGCATAATATCGGGTGATTGATAAGAAATACAAATTCAAGTGAAATACTAAATTTTATGTAAAACATTTCCTATTTCCAAAAAGGGATTGGAAAAATTGTTGTGTGCTTTCAACCACTTCGTTTTATGTGTTCGTCATAAACGTCGTGGCTGTGGTCGTGGTCGTTTTTTCTGCTTCTCCGTTTTAGCTTTTTGTTGGTAGTGTTAGTGGCGTGGAACTGTCATTACTAGTACTAGTACTATTCTCAAACCGCAAATAGACGCCAAGCCCTTTTCGCCGACAACGGGCTCAGAATCGAATCGAAAGGACCAGAACGAACGAAGGAACAACGACTTGAGGTCTGAGTGACGTGATTTACATTTGACTAGTGTTGGTTCACCAAAAAGATTTCCTTCTTGACCGGTCTCGTTTAAACGGCTTCAAAATTAATTACTCAAAGTATCATCATAATGCTATGTCCTTATCGGCCATAGCCAAGGTAAGTAGATATCGTATGTTATATATAGCCATATATATACCTATACATCGTGTATATCGTTTGAAATATGAACCGGAATTTAATGTATCTCAATACCCCCTTGAAAGCTAAGCGCCTCCATGTGTGTGGTCATGGTCCTAAATCAGATGGTTTGAGTTCCCATTTCCCATTTTATTTTCCCTAATGGATTTGTTAGATTTCTACGTGTGCCTGCGTGTGTGTGTGCTCGTCAAACACGGCGCATGCTCGGCAAAAAAATTCAATAAATGTTGTCACTCACACTCCTCTTGGCGGGGAAGCACATTCGTTTTTTGCAAATTCTAAGGGTTGCCATCTCTCAAATTGGTTTCACGAGAACCGAAAATGAAATTAAACGTTGAGACTTTGAGTCAAATGATTTTTTTTTACTCAACAAAATAACACGCGAGTGAAGTTCGCGAGCGACACAGGACTTCGGATCGTCCATCGGATTCCAGTGCTGGCAGATGGATAATCACCATCGTAAATGACTGAAACCAGGCCTTCTTTTGTTTCCGAACATTTAATACTCTCATTTGAAAAAAAAATCGTAGTTGAACCAGAAAAACTTCTATGTACGAACATTTAATACTCTCGTTGGGAAAAATGCCAAGAACCGAATTTCATTATATTTTAACGCGAGTAGTAGTTCCTAATTATACATGTACATACAAACATTTGAGTAGTAGGTTGGACTGAAAATTTAGATTTCGTTCGGACAAATTTGCAAACCTCTTAAGGCTTTTTCAGCCTACCAAGAGGGAGAAGTGGACTTTACAATATAACATATCCAAGTTTATGATTTCGAGGAGTAAATATTAATTAATTAAGCTTAATATTTGTATGGCATTTACTCGTCCCACAAGAAAGTTACTTGCTACTCGCTTAGTGGTGCTGCAAGATTTTTTCCTTATCAATTTAAGTAAAACCTATGCTGCCACCTTATCAATTATCCCTTAATTGTTGGGTAGTAAGCCTAAACAGGCCTAATAATAATAATAATGTTTTATTTAAATCAACATTTGTGCAATTATGCACAAATTTTTTCGTCAATGTGGCCAATTTTTCCACTTTATTGCAGATCGAGGATCAGAAGACCAAAAATATATATTGTGCAGATGCGTTGGTAGATAATATTAAGTTTCTTCTTTTAAAATCGGTGATTGGTACCATTTTTACCCCCTTGACGTTTCTACGCAATTAGAATGTCATCATTCTAGGTGTAGTCGTTTAGTTGGTACTACTTTTATCCGTCTGTACCATTGTATCCCTTGAAAGTACGAATTTCGAAATTTTCGTTTATTTTCCTTGTCTACGCAGTCAGAGGAATGTATACTCCGAATTGCATGACTCTAGCTGCGGTCATTTGGTTGGTACTATTTGTATCCCATTTTTTCCATTTTAACCCCAAAAAGTACGAATTTAGAAAAAATCGTCTATTTTCCGTGTCTACGCAGTCAGGAGATGACTCTAGCTGCGGTCATTTGATTGGTACTATTTTTATCCTTTAATTTTTTATCATTTGAACCCCAAAAAGTACGAATTTCGAAAAATCTATCTATTTTAAGTGTCTACGCAATCAGAGGAATGTATACACCGAATTTCATTATTCCAGGTACAGCCGTTTGGTTGGTACCATTTTTATCCCTCCGTACCCACTGTATCCCTTGAAAGTACGAATTTGTAAAAAAAAACTTTTATTTTTCATGTCTACGTAGTCAAAGGAATGTATACTCTGAATTTCATGACTCTAGCTGCGGTCATTTGGTTGGTACTATTTTTATCCCCTTTTTCTATTTTGTCCCCAAAAAGTACGAATTTCTAAAAATCAGTTTATTTTCCGTGTCTACACAGTCAGAGGAGGTATACTCCGAATTTCATGACTCTAGCTGCGGTCATTGGATTGGTACTATTTTTATCCCCTTTTTTTCATGTTAACCCCAAAAAGTGCGAATTTTGAAAAATCCGTGTATTTTACTTGTCTATGCAATCAGAGAAATGTATACACCGAATTTCATTATTCTAGGTACAACCGTTTGGTTGGTACCATTTTTATCTCTCTATTCCCATTTTACACCTTAAAAGTACGAATTTGGAAAAAATACTTTTATATTATGTATCTACCCAATTAGCAGTTATCGTAAATGTTTATCTGAGAGTATTCATTTGTAATCTGATCACATGCTTGTGATGCATTTCCAGAATGATAATGTCTGAAAAACAATTGAAAACATTTACGATAACTGCAAATTGTCCATGTTTGATATAGCCCCCATACAAATGTCGCCACCATTTTTCATGCGAAGGGAATAATCAAATCATCAAAGATTGTGAAGTAATAAAGGGTTTAATTTCTCATATGATATGGTTGTTTGCTTATGATAGACGTAACAGAGACATCTATATTCTATAAATAGCACATCGTAGAAGTTTTCAAGCTACGCACAGTGTACACGAAATTTACGGGTAGTACTACAGGGTTTTCCAACAAGAGGTGTTATTTTGGTATTTAAAGAAAAATGCCATTTTTTGAGATAAATGATTGGATGTTTATTTCATAATAAAGAGGAAGGTATACCGTTAATAATGAAAAACAACATCAGCCAAATGGCCACCACGACCATTTCCTTCTCATGAAATATTCCATAACCAAATCGCAAAGTGGCTGCCCTCATGAATTCTATCTTTAAGGCTTGAATCGACGCTGGGCTGTTGGCGTAGACCTTAACCTTCACGTGGCCCCAAAGGAAGAAGTCGCAAGGTGTTAAATCACAAGATCTCGGTGGCCAATTGTGATCACCTCTTCGAGAGATAACACGGTCCGGAAACTTTTCCCGTAAAAGAGCAATGGTTTCGTTGCTTGTGTGGCACGTAGCGCCATCTTGTTGAAAGTAAACGTTGTCCAGATCAATACCATCCAACTCCGACCATAAAAAAATCATTAATCATCTCTCGATAGCGCAACCATTTTCGTAAAAGTAAGGTCCAGTGACCCCGCCGGACAATAAACCGCACCAAACAGTCACACGATGAGGATGGAGAGGCTTCTCAACAATAACTCTTGGGTTTTCCGAGCCCCAGATGCGACAATTTTGCTTGTTGACGTAGCCACCGAGTTGGAAATGGGCCTCATCAGTCAAGATGATTTTTCGATGGAATTCCGGATCATTTTCATTCATCTCAAGGACCCAATTCAATGCGTTGTTGAAGCGTGTATCGTTCCATTTTTAGTAATGGCGTAATTTCTACTTGTCAAATGTCAAAGAATAAAAGCTTCAAAAGTGACAGCTCCCGAAATACCAGGTCATTCAAAATAATACCTCTTGTTGGAAAACCCTGTATATGAAATATGAAGTCATACTGGATTTCAGGCACCGGTATAGGAGTTATAAAGCATTTAATTTCACCTAGGATAGAGACAATTGTGTGGGAGGTACTAAAGGGTGATTTTTTAGCTATTATCTTTTTGGCAACACTGGTATAATTTAACAATGAATCGTCTTACAAACGAACAACGCTTGCAAATTATTGAATTTTATTATCAAAATACGTGCTCTGTTAAGAAAGTTCATCGCGCGCTTCCATTTTATGGTCAGTTTAATCGACCCACTGAAGCGGCTATTCGAGCTATTGTGACAAAATTTCGCACCAAATTTACATTGCTGGACATTAAACCACCAACAGGCTTACGTAAAGTGCGAAAGAAAATATCGCAGCTGTATCGGCCAGTGTTAATGATGATCATCAATTATCGATTCGTCGCCGTTCACAGCAATTGGGTCTCTGTTACACAAAAACGTGGAAATGCCAAAATTGGACTAAGCGGATGGACCATTTGAGGCGCAGTCAAGGTCAACATTTGCATGAAATAATCTTCAAACAGTAAATTACATGGACCGTACTATCGATTCAAATAAAGATTTCATGCATTTTCTGAATGTTATGTGTTTTTTTAACTTTCCTATAGCTTTTTAAAAACCACCCTTTAGAATGGGTGTGGCTAAAGCATACATATTATTTAGGTTTAAATTGAGGGTATAAAAATATATTATAATTTTATTTATATTTTCCTGTGTAAATAGCTACATTTTCTGCTGACAAATAAAAATTATGGTGGATAAATCAACACACATAACCATTCCAAGGACTTCATCAGTTGTTTGGCTTTTCTAATCGTTGACAAAAATTATCAAATGTTTTTGTTGGTCTGCCACCCGTTGAATCAGTGCTGTTTTGAAGTAAAAATAATGAGAAGTCAATTTTTTCTGCTAATAAATCAATATTTCGATTTAAAGCCATCCACTAACTGCCTTGATACACTCTGCAGTCAGATTATTATAAATTTTACTTACGAACCCTTTTATTTTCGGAATTTCGATCATTTACATGGATCCTGAACAAATATTTCCAAAAACTTAAATTCACAGCACTCTCATATCTTTTATTTTGGACGGATGACAACCGTACATTGAATATTTCCCGTCGCGATATTTGCAAATGTCACAAACGGAATGACAAATTAGTTTACCCCATTCCATGGTGATAGGTATACAAATATATCGAGTACTCAATTGAAACGTATCGAGTAGTACCGATTAGACAAAAGTAGCCATTATTAATGCTAAACTAATACAGATAGAAGCATGTCATTTGAATGATTTTTAACAGATACTCTCCTCTTTAATTTGACACTTATATCGGTATCGCAGGTTGTGAATAAGTATTTAAAATATTTTTTTGAAAAATCGTATGTTTTACAACTTTGTAGCGTGCGAAAGGGCAAACAGAAGAGGAAAAACGTCAATTAAATGCATTGTATCTGTAGTTTGTCTTATAGTTTAGATGTATATTATCCGGTTCAAGTATAATATGGACAGTCGAATGATATTTTCAAATATCAAAATAGAACTGACAAAATACAAAGACTTTGTGTGGGAGGTCATGAAGAGTATAACGATCTCATCAATGTTCAATGTGTATTGGAGGTACTAAAAGGAAATTAACATTAGCTATTATTAAATATCAAAATATAGCCGATGGGAAGCTTTTTTGGCCTTTATCGATTTTGATGAAATTTTGATAACGAAAAGAAATGATTACTACTTTTTACAAAAAAACTATAATGTTTCACTAACAGATAGTAGTACCTATCTACTACTTCGTAATCGGAAAATGTATAAATCTGAAATTTACTGCACAAATAACATAGATGATCGTACGCAGTATTTTATATATTATATATTTTTACATATCGGTTCAGATTTATATATATAGCTCCCACACAAATTTCACTCCCGATTTGAATTTTTTCGCTCTAGAAACCACATTTTTTATTTCCTTACTTGTTATGAAATAATTTAATGATTTTTTACAAAAATAAGCGCCGCAACGTCAATTTCCTATATATATTTGTTTAAATGCTACAACAAAATACAAAAAAAAAAGTATTCAGTTGTCACTGTGAAAAAAAACACAAAAAATTACTACAAACTTCTAATAATTCGATCAATAAGTTACTTTAAGACAAGAATAAAAATTTATTTTTAAAGTGTTTACATACCCTCCACCATGGATTGCATTCCACAGAGGCTATCGATATCGTAGAAGTGCAGTATTATTACAGGAAAATATATTTTGTTTAATATAGCCAAACCAAAAGAAATACAAATATTGAAAAAATAATTTTATAAATAAATTTAATATTTTTATTATTTAAAGCCAGACTTTTAATGCAAGGCTACCAATACATTTACATATCGAAATAATACTTCAAGTCAATTCGAAAAATGAATATTCTTATATTTATATTTTCAAATAGCTTAAATACCATAAATAGGGGGTGTTTCAGTTGGTTGTATTTCCATTTAATTTTAATTCCAAAAGTACACATTTTGAAAATTCATTATCTAACGTACATAGTGCGAAATAACCTAACCAAATTAGTACGAATTTGGAAAAACCTTTTATTGTTTGTGTCTAAGAAGTCAGGGGAATGTATACTCCGGATTTCATGACTCTAGCTGCGGTCATTTGGTTGGTACTATTTTTATCCCCTTAATCCCTTTTAACCCCAAAAGGTACGCATTTTGAAAAATTCGTTTATTTTACGTGTCTAGACAATCAGATGAATGTATACACCGAATTTCATTATTCTAAGTGCAGCCGTTTGTTTGGTGCCATTTTTATCCCACTTTTCCCATTTTACCCCTTAAAAGTACGAATTTGGAAAAAATACTTTTATATTATGTCTCTACTCAGTTAGAGGAATGTACACACCGAATTTCGTGCTTCTAGCTTTTGTCGTTATTAGGTACTATTTTTATCCCTTTTTGCCCCATTTCACGAATAATACGAATAAAAATCACTTTATGGTGTACGTTTTTGTTATAGGGGAATGTGCATACCCGACATCAAGTAAGTACACGCAGACATATTGAAAAAATATGCTTAAACGCTCTAAAATATTAGGAGTTATTATGGGTATTTTTAATCGTTGTGATGGAAAAAGTTTTCCCTTTGGGCCGATTTCGCCCAGTTTCAATCCCAACCTATCTACGACTATAAGACGCATTTATGGAAAATTTGGACGTCCTAGCTCCTTTCGTGCGCGTGCTTTCAACAGACGGACGGACGGACATGGCTAGATCGTCTTAGAATTTTATGATGATCAAGAATATATATACTTTATAGGGTCTCAGCTCGATATTTCAAGGTGTTACAAACGGAATGACAAAGTTAGTATACCCCCATCCTGGAGGTGGAGGGTATAAAAATACACAGTTTCCATGATTTTTTTGGGTTGCTTTCAGGAGGGTTTAGCTCACAGACGGCTTGATCTAGGAACGAAATATTTTGTAAATCATCATTAAACAACACAAACTTTATTTTCATGGGTTGACTGGAAATTGTTTTTCCATTTGTGTGGACAGCGACCCAGCCTTCTGTATATGAACTATATATGAGAATAGTTGATCAAACAGACAGATATGACAAAATCAATTAAAACAGCGATTCTAAGTCGACCAGAATATTGAACGGTGACTATTTCGCTTTGTCAGGATTGCCCCAAATTCTATGCGGTAACTTACTAAATCCCCAAAATATTTTCGCAAAAAACCTATAATCTATAGTAAAATAAACCCTCTAAATTCTTCTCCCTAAGCCGGGCAGCCGACAAGCACATGGTCAACCCTTAACCTCATACCGGCATTTATTGTCTCTATTATTCCATCGCACTCTCTGTCTCTCTTTCTCTCTCACTCCCTCCACCCATGTGTGTTAAACAAAAGTTGAGCTTTTTCCACACAAAGCTCACTCATCCTACGACGACTTCGAAACATAACCTTTAGAAACAACAAATATCCCTCAACGGATGTTGTTGTTGCCCTCATACCAACCAAAATATGTGTGTGCGTGTGTCCCGGTTCATTATATGCTCACTTTTTGTTGTTTAAACTCAAAATCCAAATGTTCTCTTCCGCGTTGCCTGCTTCTTCTTGCTTTGTTGGTTCGTCCCTCCTTTTGAGTGTGGAATGGATGGAGTGGATGGAGTAGGCTGAAATGTCCTTGAACGTTTCGTTGACTCGGAGACTGAACTCTTGCTCTGCCAACTCACGAAATGTAATAATTCTTCCTTTTTACATGCTGGTATGTGTTACTTTTACGTTTGTTGTTGCTGTTGTTGTTGTGTGTTTTTTGCTTTCGCTATTTTGCCTTGCTGTAGGTTCGTTGAACCGACCTTGGTAAACGACATACTTTAAGAGGGACTTTAACAGGATAACAGATATTTGTACATCGCCTGCCTGAATAATATGCACGCAGAGGTTCAATAACCTCTGTGGGAAATTGGCTTCAATTTTTCTTTTTTTTTTGTTTTCTTCGTCCTTGTTTGTTTCCTATGGAATTATCCTTGTTTGCTGTTCATTGTTGTACGTACATTTGTTATTCATTTGTAGGATAATTTATTCTCTTGATGCATGTAAAGTTCGCTGCTTCACAATTTATGTGTGCTCCATGATACTCGTATTGTTGTGGTAGTTGGTTGTTGTTATCTTTGTCAAGGTAACATTTTCTTCGCAGTGGACTTAAAGCAGCAGCGATATTCTTTTTAAAGGGGAAAGGGAATTTGTAATTATAGAAAGGTTTCGCCTTGTATTTTTCGCCAGATGGACAACAATTGTGTCTTGGAGGGGACTTGGGATGAAGACTTTAAAATCCAAATTCATAGTAAGTTGTAGACGTGTACAACTTTAAAACGAATTAAAATAATGAGATTACAAAAATTCATACTGAAAATTAGTTTTAAAATATACTCGGCTCGGAGGTGGAAGTCCATTTTTCGACTATCTTTTCAAACAAATCCGAACATATCCATTTTTTCGCATAAATGAGAGAAAACAACATAACCGAGAGAAAATAATTTAGTCATAAAATCCCAGGAGCCAATGGACTGGCCCATTTCGAGAAGTAAAGCGTTCCCTAAATGCTTCCTTCAATTTGGCTATATGTAGATGTATGGCAGGCATATCCTGTTGGAATACATGTCTTCTGCCAACATTCCATTAATTATGAAACACAATTACACCGTGCGACAATTTTACATTTTTATATACTCCACAAGAGTATTATGTCTTTGTGCATTTGTTTGTAACACCCAATAGGAAACGAGATAGACCCATTGTTAATTATACCGATCGACTTAGAATCACTTTTTGAGTCGATTTAGCAATGTCCGTCCGTCCGTCTGTCCATCTATTCTTGTAATCACGATACAGGTCGCAATTGTAGACAGAACCAAACGAAACTTTGCACAACGAAGTTTTCGGTGCAACGACGAACGCTATTTAATTCGAAGAAAATCGGTTCAGATTTAGATATAGCTCCAATACAAATTTCGCTCCCGATTTGACTTTTTCCGCACTAGAAACCACATATTATATCAGATTGATTACCTATGGTGAAAATAAGTCTGATCGGTTCAGATTTATATATAGCTCCCATTAAAATTTCGCTTCCGATTTGACTTTTTCTGCTCTATAAGTCACATATTTTAACAGATTTTCTTCAAATCTTTCAAAATATCTCATATTTCAACTGGAAACACCCATGGTGAAAATGGGTCATCGGTTCAGATTTACATATAGCTCCCATACAAATGTCGCCCCAAAAATTTCCCATACAAATTTCGGATAGACTTTTTCCGCACCAGAAATCACGAATTTTCACAAAATGAGCTTAACACGTTATATTTGAACTAGATGAACTTATTGTGTATTGTTATTCACTATATTCCATGTTTGGATATAGCCCGATATAAATATTTCCGAAATTGGACCAGGTAATATTAGCCTATGATTAGGAAACATACAAAAATTCTTCCCGTTTTCACTTTTTTACGAGTTGAATTGTTTTCGGATAGAAAGTGGAGTGTATCATATAGTCGGCCCCGCCCGACTTGAGCCTTTCCTTACTTGTTTCTATTGCACCTGAGTAAGCCCATATACACATGAATACGACCTCTAGTATTTAGAAAAAAAAAACGGTGTACTCAGTTTTCCATTTGCTGATATTTTCTCCTTTTTACTGGACTTTTAATTTCGAAAGGATATAGATTTTTTAATTATTTATTTTCGGACTTTTGCGCGCCATATAAAGGCGATATGGGTAAAACATGAAGAGAAGAATTAAAATGTTTGCTAAAAAATCAATTCAAAGGCAACTTATAAAAAATCGAAATATGGCATCGTACGATAATATGAAATAATTGACGGGTCATGAAAATGGATATAAAACTCTAAAAGTAGATGTCAAACATCTGTGTACGCAGTTCTTACTGCTTGAGTTCGAATTTAAAAGGACTTGACATTTTTGAAGGATATAATTATTCTAATTGTATTTTTTCTTCGTTAGATTAATTTTTAGAGCGCTTTAGAACACTAAAAAGGCTGATCGACTTTCTTTCTTGTTTGTGGCGTAGTTTAAGGCGTGCAAATGTCGCGTCCGGGCCCAAATGCGAAAGGAAAAATTCCCAAATGTTTGTATTTAAAGAGGTAGAAAAATGAATCAAATGTCACATTTGTACACAGAAAGAAAATGCTTCATTCCCCCAATGAAATCTTACATTGCATGAATGAAATCTGTCATTGTTTTTGGATCAACGTAGAGCTCCATTAATACAACGTAAAATGTTTCATTAAATTAACAATCAATGAACAATGTTTCATTAGTGTTAGATTAATGTAAAGTGTCATTAATACAATGAAACATTGCCAATATATTAATGAAGCAGGTTAAGGCAATGCAAGGACACGTTTCATTAAAGAAATGTTCATTAATGATTTTTTGTCGTTGTAGTAATGAAATAGTTTCATTGATTTAATGACATTGATTCGTTGATATAATGCAAATATTTCATTGCTGCATCAAAAAGAATTAATACTAAAAATACCCTTAATATTGCGTATTTAACTTATAGTTTGCAGCAATTATTTGGCGCAGAAACCAAAATACTTAAGCAAAGTGAACTATAAAATGAATGAGAATTATATCTTACTTTCTGTAAGCCACCCAAAAATACGCACACTAAAAAATTATAACACATTAATGAAACCAGTTCATTCTGTTAATGAAATGTTACATTAGGGTTAAGAAAGAGTTTCATTATTTTGCTTGTGACGGAAAAAGTAAACAAAACTGAATATAATCGGCTAAACAAGTATTGTAATAGCAAATTTAAGCCTCTACATTATAATCCAGCCAAATATTCTCATAATATTATCCATTTTTGCCTCGATTTATACAAAAATAGATTTCATTGCATCAATGGAAACCATTTCGTTGTATTAATGACACAAAGAAATCATTAAAAATATTGTTAATGGAATATTTCATTACGGTAATGAAACATTTCATTGCATGTATGAAATATTTCTTTGCATCAATGTAAACACATTAATGAAACTGTTTCATTGATGTAATGAAGCATTTTTCTTTCAGTGTATAATTTAGCCCTTTCTAGCCCGTGTTCGAAAGATTTTTACTCGTTTTGATTCCCTGGAGAGAGACCAATGCGTTCAGCCATCTTGCCAATCGCACCGTGCCCTGTAAGCGTGCTCAGCGGCCTTTTGTCAAAGGTTAATAGTTCCGTGGTCCTTTTCTGGCAAATGTTTTGACATAAGGTCCTTCTTATTCTGCAGTTGTGTATAGACTTCCTCCTAGACCTTGTTACGTTGTCCGCCATGTCATCTACATAGTTAAGTAGTTCGAACAAGTAAGCAAAAGCTAAAGACGGGCGGGTTCCGACTATATGATACACTCCACTTTCTCTCCGAATACAATTTGAATCGGTAAAAAGTGAAAACGGGAAGGATTTGTGTATGTTTCCTAATATGACCTAACCCAATTTGTCAAATCGAGAAGAATATTTATATCGGGGCTATATCCAAACATGGAATGAAGTGACCACTTACACAATAGCTTCTTCCAGTTCAAGTATTACGTGTTATGCTCAATTTGAAGAAATTCGGTGAAAATACATGGTTTCTGGAGCGGGCTTGACTTACATATAGCTCCCATACAAATTTCGCTCCCGGATTGCCTTTGCCCGCCCCAGAAACTAAGTATTTTCACAGAATTTCTTCAAATTGATTGTAAAAGTTTGTCACTTCATTCCATGTTTGGATATAGCCCCGATACAAATATTCTTCTCGATTTGACAAATTGGACCAGGTCATATTAGCCTGTGATTAGGAAACATATAGAAATTCGTTTTCACTTTTTTACCGAATTGAATTGTATTTGAATACAAAGTGGAGTGTATCATATAGTCGGCCCCGCCCGACTTGAGCCTTTCCTTACTTGTTTTTTTTGCGTAAGTCCATGATTCATTCCTTTTTTTCCTATTTTACCCCCTTAGGAGTACGACTTTCTAAAATCTCTTTATTTTACGTGTCTACGCAATTAGATGGATGTACACCCCGAATTTCATTACTTTCTGTAGCCGTTTAGTGGGTACCATTTTTATCCCTCTGTTCTCATCGTATCCCTTGAAAGTACGAATTTGGAAAAAATACTTTTATATTATGTATGTACCTAATTAGAGGAATGTACATACCGAATTTCGTGTATTCGTTTTATAGGTACCATTTTTATACCTTTTTGCCCCATTGCCCCTACGAAGAGAGTCACTTTATGGTGCAAACATGCTTAAATACTCTAAATATTAGGGATTATTAGAAGTATTTTCTGTCCTTGTGATGGAACAAAAATCGAACCCTGTACAACTCCACATCTCACATCACCGAAGACAAATAAACTATGATAATGTTACATTCGTGTGAAATATGAGCGATATTGTCACATCCGTTCTGGTACCTCCCACACAAAGTGGCAAAAACTTTAGTTACAATAAAACCGATATAACATCCATACGACTAGTCCTAATCATTTGTAATATGATATTTGAAAATGTTTTTATAATCACTTTAAACATAAAAATATTTACGTTTTAGTCACGTCCCCTCAAGTACCTCCCCCACACAATTGTCTGTACCCTAGGTAATATAAAATTTTAATATTAATTAAAATTTTTACACAATTTGGAATTAAGTTGTATAACGATCCACCACAATGGATTTGAGAGAAAGAAAATGTACCATTCTTGTGTTGTCTTCTTGAACGTGGAGAAGGCCATGCGTCATACTATGAATTTCTGTTTAAGACGTTTCAGATTGGTTTCAACCCGCATATTGGTTTGTTGTTCATAAACTTTAGCTGCAGGCGTTTCTACCCAGCAAAAACACTAATTACCAAGTAATGTGGGGAATAAGACAAAACCAAAAACCTTCACTACTTATTTTTCGGATCCGAAAGTACTTCCACGCACGCTTACAAAAAGTTGAGAAATAAGTACTTCCACGCACGCTTACGAGAAGTTAATAAATAAGTAGTTCTAAAGGAGTATTGCACATACCCAGCAAAAACTTGGTAATGACACTTCATAATTTATATCATTACCTAGTAATGACCTTGTATTGCATTATTTTGCCTTGCATTATTTTGAAGTATGAAATAATTACTTCCTTATAATGGATTAAATATGTAGTTATTGGTAAGTTAAATTTCATAGAACTTCAGATTTTAAAACTTAATTTTCTACATGTTGGTGGTGAGTCAGAGAATAGCAGTACTGTTGTTATCGCAGCTTAGTTATCCAGGCGTAACGAAAAATAGTCCTAAATTCTGTATTCAGATTGCAACAAGTCGATACAAAAAATATATAATTTAATAAAAATGTTGTTTTCATCACTTATCAAGCTCATTATTGATAATACATTATTTGGCTAATCTTTCTCCAGAGGCCACTTATTTTACAACTCCTTTAGAACTACTTATTTATTAACTTCTCGTAAGCGTGCGTGGAAGTACTTATTTCTCAACTTTTTGTAAGCATGCGTGGAAGGACTTATTTTTTTACAATCCCTTTATAAAAATAATTAGAAACGGATCCGGAAAATAGCAGTGAAGGTTTTTGGTTTTGCCTTATTCCCCACATTACTTGGTAATGAGAGTTTTTGCTGGGTAGAAACGCCTGCAGCTAAAGCTTATGAACAGCAAAACAATATGCGGGTTGAAACCAATCTGAAACTTCTTAAGCAGAATTTCATAATATGACGCATGACCTTCTCCACGTTCAAGAAGGCAACACAAGAAAGTGTGCCATTTTCTTTCTCTCAAATCCATTGTGGTGGATCGTTATACAACTTAATTCCAAATTGTGTAAAAATTTTAATTAATATTAAAATTTAATATTACCTAGGGTACAGACAATTGTGTGGGAGGTACCTGAAGGGGCGTAAAATTCTTTATGTTTAAAGTGATTATAAAAACATTTTCAAATATCATATTACAAATGATTAGGACTAGCCGTATGGATGTTATATCGGTTTTATTGTAACTAAAGTTTTTGCCACTTTGTGTGGGAGGTACCAGAACGGGTGTGGCAATATCGCTCATATTTCACACGAATGTAACCTCTATAAAAGCATTACCAAATGTGAATTCTCACAGTATTCCGATCATCCATATAGAAGATATAACAGATTTAATTTTACCTAGTTTAGGGTGTTTTGTGTGGGCGGTACTGGAAGGGGTCATATTTCGCACACTTAAAGTGGTTATAAAAACATTGTCAAATACCATTATACAGCTGATTCCGAATATCTGTGTAGAAGTTACAGCGGTTTTAATTTAACATAGGAATATGGGTCATTTGTGTGGGAGGTACCAGAAGGGGCGTGGCAATTTCGGCCATCTTCGAACTTGAACTAAGGTTGGGAAAAATATTACCACGTGCAAAGTTTGAATTGATTCCTTAGCTTCTTTCGAGAGTTATCGTCTACACCAGCCAGACGGACGGACGGACATGGTTCAAATATCTTAATAAGTCGTGAAACGAATTTGGTCCAAACATTCTTAGGCTCTTAAGTCACTCCTTCAATGTGTTACATTTTTTTCTGTCCCAAATTATATGTACGCTCCTACTCTGTCTCTCTAAAAACACTCAAATTTCAGTTCGTGATTTTTTATGTTACTTCATAACTTTTTAACACGAAATTATATTAAAACAAGTAAAAACGGCGTTAAGTTCGGCCGGGCCGAACTTTATGTACCCTCCGCCATGGATTGCATTCCACAGAGGATGTCGATTTTCGTAGAAGTTTTTAATATAGCCAAACCAAAACAAATAAAAATAGTGAAAAAATAATTTTATAAATAAATATAATATTTTAATTATTTCAAACCACGCTTATAAGGCAAGGCTACCAATACGTCAATTCAAAAAATAAATGTTCTTATATTTATATTTACAAAAAGCTTAAATACCATAAATATTGGTGGATAGTGGTGTATTTCCATTCTATTTTAATTCCAAAAGTACAAATTTTGAAAATTTGAAAAAACTTTTTATTTTGCGTGTCTATGTCTACCGAATTCCATGATTCCAGCTGCGCCCATTTGGTTAGTACCATTTTACCCCCTGGACGTTTCTACGTAATTAGAATTTCATCATTCTAGCTGTAGTCGTTTAGTTGGTGCTATTTTTATCCCTCTGTACCATTGTATCCCTTGAAAGTACGAATTTCGAAAAATCCGTTTGTTTTCCGTGTCTACGCAGTCAGAAGAATGTATACTCCGAATTGCATGACTCTAGCTGAGGTCATTTGATTGGTACTATTTTTATCCTCTTTTTCATTTTAACCCCAAAAAGTACGAATTTCGAAAAATCTGTTTATTTTGAGTGTCTACGCAATCAGAGGAATGTATACACCGAATTTCATTATTTCAAGTGTAGCCGTTTGGTTGGTACCAATTTTATCCCTCCGTAACCATTGTATCCCTTGAAAGTTCGAATTTGACAAAAAAAAACTTTTATTTTTCATGTCTACGTAGTCAAAGGAATGAATACTCCGAATTTCATGACTCTAGCTGCGGTCATTTGGTTGGTACTATTTTTATCTCCTTTTTCTATTTCCCGTGTCTACACAGTCAGAGGAATGTATACACCGAATTTCATTATTTCAAGTGTAGCCGTTTGGTTGGTACCAATTTTATCCCTCCGTAACCATTGTATCCCCTGAAAGTTCGAATTTGACAAAAAAAAAACCTTTTATTTTTCATGTCTACGTAGTCAAAGGAATGTATACTCCGAATTTCATGACTCTAGCTGCGGTCATTTGGTTGGTACTATTTTTATCCCCTTTTTCCATTTTGACCCCAAAAAGTACGAATTTCGAAAAATCAGTTTATTTTTCGTGTCTACACAGTCAGAGGAATGTATACTCCGAATTTCATGACTCTAGCTGCGGTCATTTGTATCCCCTTTTTTCATTTTAACCCCAAAAAGTACGAATTTTGAAAAATCTGTGTATTTTACTTGTCTATGCAATCAGAGAAATTTATACACCGAATTTCATTATTCTATTCTACAAATGGTACCAACCGTTTGGTTGGTACCATTTGTATCCCTCTATTCCCATTTTACCCCTTAAAAGTACGAATTTGAAAAAAATACTTTTATATTATGTATCTACTCAATTAGAGGAATGTACACACCGAATTTCGTGTTTCTAGCTGTTGCCATTTAATAAGTACCATTTTTATCCTTTTTTGCCCCATTTCACCCCCTACAAATAAGAATCACTTTATTGTGCACGTTTTTGCTGTAGGGGGAATGCGCATACCAAATATATAGCAAATATAAGCAGACATATTCAAAAAACATACTTAAATACGCTAAAATATTAATCCTAATATGGGAATTTTTAATCCTTGTGAGTGAAAAAATTTTCCCTTTTGGCCGATTTCGCCCCATTTCAATCTCAACCTATCTACGACTATAAGACGCATTTATGGACAATTTGAACGTTCTAGCTCCTGTCGCTTAGATGCTAGCGTGCTTTCAACAGACGGATGGACGGACATGGCTAGATCGTCTTAGAATTTTATGACGATCCAGAATATATATACTTTATAGGGTCTCAGGTCGATATTTCAAGGTGTTACAAACGGAATGACAATGACCCCAATCCTGGTGGGTATAAAAAACTGTGGAACAATAATTTTTATTTTGCTTTAAAAATATCACATACTTTAGGGCGTGTTTGAAATTGAGTGTTGGAAATGAGATCCACAAACACTAAGCAACAACAAAAATTAAAAAGAAAAAAATTGTGTTGGGGACCTAAAAATTTAGTTTTGTGTGCATTGAAGCAATTAGTTTGCATGGATATTTTTTAATTTTGTATTAAACTTTCAATTTTCGTAGGAGGTAGGCTATAAATAAAATAGGTTTATAAATAAAATATATATAAATTAGACGAATTTCGAATGCTACACATACATATGTACATTAGGATGGGTCACGGAACTTAATTGCTGCGTGCAACTCCCCCCACTTATTGTTTAAGTTTTTGGATTGTTTAAGTTTAATGTTTAATGATGATCTGCAAATATTTCGTAGACGATAACTCCCAAAAACTTTGAGTTTAAGCTCGAAGATGGGCAAAATTGCCACCTCCCTTCCGGTAACTACCACACAAATGGCCCAAATTACTATATCAAATTAAAACCAATGTAATTTTCACTAGTATATTCGTAATAAGCTATATTTTGGTATTTTTATTTTTTTGGTAAAGTTTAAGTATACAAAATATGTTAATCACAGTTCTTGTAAGCTAGTGTAATCAGCTGTTTTGTTGCAATCACTGTTTTCCTGATTCTCTCATACGTCTTGTTTTTAAATTGCTGCAAAAACGGCGAACTACCAGCCTGCTGTTCATATCTATCTAAATCATGTGAAGTGGTAAAGTAAACAGAAGATAAACAGGTTCCAAGATTCTTAGTGAATACTATCTGAAACTGAACTCAATAACCACCCAAATGGAATAGATACACAGTGGCAGCTGGCAGGCAGGCATCAGTCTTTAAATGCAAATTTATTTGTTATCAAAAATATTTGAAACAAACAAGCGCCGGCCGAATTAAAAATTCAACGACAACAACCACAGAGAAAAAGTAAAAAGTTAAGCAGCACTACAGTCGGTGGCAATTAGACTTGAAAATCCAGATATTTTTGAATAAATTACATGCGCACACTTCCACGTACACTTACACACACTCGCGTGCACCGATTCTGAACAAAACATCATGAGGTTAATGTGGACTAGATTAGTTAAGTCGCCTCAGTTGGGAGGTTTGCTCCAACAGACGAACAACAAGTTGTTTACGAAATATTTCAATCCAATCACTTCAAAGATGTCCACTACTAATACTGAACTTTCTTCTTCTCCTTCTTTGTCTAAATCCTCCTGCTCCTCCGGTGGCGATGAGAAGCCTATACTGTATTCGTATTGGCGAAGTTCCTGTTCATGGCGGGTGCGCATTGCCCTTAATCTCAAAGAGATACCCTACGACATCAAGCCCATCAGCTTGATCAAGTCGGGTGGGGAACAACACTGCAATGAGTATCGTGAAGTCAATCCCATGGAACAAGTGCCGGCTCTGCAAATTGGTAATATTTTTTTATATCTTAATCTCCAGGCGGAGTTTATTTTGATATTTAATGTTTTGTTTTAGATGGCCACACCCTAATTGAATCGTTGGCTATTATGCATTATCTGGAGGAGACTCGTCCTCAGCGCCCACTACTGCCACAAGATGTCCATAAACGTGCCAAAGTTCGTGAGATTTGTGAAATCATTTGCTCGGGCATTCAGCCTCTGCAAAATCTCATCGTTTTGATTCATGTCGGCGAGGAGAAGAAAAAGGAATGGGCTCAGCATTGGATTACCCGGGGTTTCAGAGCTGTCGAAAAGGTCTTGTCGACTTCGGCTGGCAAGTATTGTGTGGGCGATGAAATCTCTATGGCTGATTGCTGTTTGGTACCGCAGGTGTTCAATGCACGCAGGTAAGTTGGACAATACAGACAACATTTTGAAGAAGTCGATATGCAGACTATGCAGACAATGTTCAAGATTATCAAAAAATCCAGAAAAACAAGAATTGCCTAGATATTAATTTTGAAATGAGAGACCATATCTATATGTAAACCAACTAGTTTACTTATTAACAGAATATACAATGTTCAAGTTTACACAAGATTATCGAAAAATCCAGGAAAACAAGAATTGACTAGATATTAATTCTGAAATTAGAGACCATAATAGGTCTATCTATATGTAGGCCTACTAGTTTACTTATTAAAAGACTATACAATGTTCAAGTCACACAAGATTATCGAAAAATCCAGAAAAACAAGAATTGCCTAGATATTAATTCTGTACGGGAATGGCATGACACAAAATAAGGGAATAATAAGTAATATTTCACAAAATAAGCAAAATTTGGATAGGCATATATTAGAATTTTAGAAGCAACTGTTTTTTAGCAATATTCAATTGCACTAAAGTCGAACATTCTGAAAAACACTCAATTTAGGAACCTTGACTATGACTTTAGTATTTATTGTCACATATGCACGAGGGGATTTGTAACTAAGATAGTTTTAGCAGAATGATATAATTCCTCATCTATTTTATGTTTGATTCATAATTTACTTTTCTATCTCTTCATACTTTAAATTTTTGCTTTAAAAAAACCAACAACCTCAACATAGTACTACGTGGGGAAAGTGTTATATTCCTAAATTTATAGTTATTCTCCAATCTCCATTTTAGAGTCATATATGTACTATTACTAAGTATATATGTTACTACTTACTAAATAATACATATATTAGCAAATTTCGACATAGCTTAAGGTAAAGTTGACTTGACTGAAAGACTGATTTTCAATACGAGGCCTTGCATCAACTAGCAAACATGCTTGAAGATCAACACTCAAAAGACACGTTCACAAGGTAAATCGTGTAGCGCAAACGTGCCTTTTGACTTTAATTTCCCTAAACAATTCGCTGTTGGATAAAGGTCTATGTTTTCGTGCTCCAAACTGAAATGGAAAAATGTCACAAAGAAAACGTTCGACGAAAAATATTAGGAGCATTCAAATAACAAGCCTGTATTTGACTAAATGATTACCATAACAACTTGAACGATATAAAGGGTGGTTAACTTTTAAGGCCCGATGTTGATTTTGAATAAAACACAAAATTTATTTAGGAAATTATTGTAATTTCTTTTTATTATAATTATATATTGGTCCGATGATCCAAATTTTCGATGACGCTGAGGAATAATTAAGGATCAATGTCGTTAATGTGCCGAATTATCTCATCATTTAGCTCTTGAATTGTTCCTGGCTTGTCGACGTACACCTTTTCTTTCAAATAACCTCAAAGAAAGAAGTCCAACGGTGTCAAATCACATGATCTTGGCGGCCAATTGATATCGACACCACGTGAGATAACACGGCCATTGAATTTGTCGCGCAAAAGATCCATTGTTTCGTTAGTTGTGTCACAAGTGGCACCGTCCTTTTGAAACCACATATTGTCCACATCCATATCTTCCAATTCGGGCCATAAAAGTTCGTTATAATCTCACGATAGCGAAGACCATTCACAGTAACTGCCTGACCGGCCATGCCGCCAGAGTTGAGGTGATGTGGCTCTTCAGCCGCACTATCCCGAACAGCAGCAATATTTTCTGCAGTACAAATTTTTTGCTCAAATTTGTGCACGATTTTTGCGATTGTACGCACATTTGGACGATTAAATTGACCCAAAAAATCACGAAATGCACGATATTTTGATTTGAACGCCCATTTTCATAATAGGCCTGAATAACTTTAACGCGTTGCTCGATTGTGTATCTTTCCATGGTTCAAATTGAGTTAGTCTAAAATTGAGAAATGTCAAATGAAATGCAGAAAAAAACTTGACGTTTAGGTGTGGTTCACATTTTACATCGGCCCTTACAATTTAGCCACCCTTTAGAATAGAAACTATAGTCTACCGGGAGCTTAATTTTCGAAATAATATATATGTTTTAATAATTTATTACCGTACTTTTGATATTCATACAATGGCGTTATATGTAGATATTAAATGAAAAAGAAGAATATCTATTTAAAATACTTCAGTTTTCATTTCAAGTGTTTCCCCTTAAGTCATAACATCTTCAGGAGTTACAATACACAATTTTTTTACAAAAATATTTGTAAATACAATGTTTGCACTTGACGACAATAAATATCAATGGTTTACTTTAGAAGGAACCTAACTATATACATATTTTTGTATATCACTCTCAAAGAAGATTCTTTTACAAAAACAAAAACTTTACATTAAAGAATTGTTGCCAATTTTGACTAAATGTTTCATTAGCAAATATTAATACCCAATTCAAATTTATATCCTCTTACAGCATAAGACAATTTTTAGAAAAAGTCGTTACACTTGAACCGGACATACGTATGAAATTATGGGCAGAATTGAGTTACTTGGCGTTTTTAGTTTTTCATTTCCTCATTCTGTTGCCCCTTCACAGGACTACAAGTTCCAAAGGATACAATTTTACAAAAAAATATTTAATATACTTGTTCGCATTAGTGTTCGGTATTAGTGTCAAATTAAAGAGGATATCTATTAAAAATACTTCAATTATGATGCTTCTGTCTGTATTAGTTAAGCATTAATATCTATTTCAAGTTTACCCCTTAGTTTTTCTAGTTTATTCATATCTAGCTATTTAAGAGACAAAATCTTAAATGGTTGTTAATACTAAACTAATAGAGATAGAAACTTGAAATTTAAAGTATTTTTACCACATATTCTCTTCTTTAATTTGGCATTTACACCATTTGGTTCTTAGATAAGACCCAACGCTTATTATTTACCGATCGACTCACGTTCCATGTACAGGTCGTAGTTGTTTTCTGATGTCAATGAAATTTGATACCACCCATTGATTTGGGTCACAGGCGAACGCTATTCAGTCTATAAAGAAACGGAATGGACTTTTTTAATCACAAAAAAATCGACAATAAATATTCAAAATCTTAGTTTCAACAACTTATTTTTGTTTTTTTTTTACGTAGTCGCTTCACAGAAAGTAAAAATTGATTTGGATCGTAACTTCTCGATACCGAATCCTGTAATTAGCAGATGTAGCCGGAGTTCACGGTGGCTTCAAACCGATTACTGATTAATCAATAAACCAAAAACATTTGGAAAAATATGGATTCCTGTTTATTTCATAGCATTTTAAAAAAAATGAAGCCAAATAGCCTTTCCAATCATATTCCCATACCCAATTTGCACAATCAATGTCGTTCAAGCTTTG